>CAUYLG010058649.1:0-29155 GCA_963573385.1 Cacajao melanocephalus
TCCTTGTGGGGATGGGACCAGCCGAGCCCAACTCAAAGGGCACCGAGTCCTGTATACTCCACACTGAGAAGTGCCGCATCACAAAAACAGCCGCACCGGCCAAAAGAGTCACACTGGCAACCCATGTGGTTCCTCCGCTGGGTAGCTCCCAGTTTGTGGGCAACAGAAATTCATCTGAAATTGCGGCATCCACTGGCTCTCTGCACTTTCACTGGGAGCTACAATCCTGAGCTGTTGCTAATCAGCCATCTTGAATCTCTCTCCTCCTGGTGATGAAGTTTTTTCTGTTTCTTAGTTTTCCTTTGGTGGACGCCCCTTCCCCATAGAGCTGGACCTTCCCCGTTTGGCTGTGCTTGCTGCGAAACTCTCAGTCCTCAGTGTTTCCAGTTGCTGTTTTCCTTGTGGGGATGGGACCAGCCGAGCTCAACTCAAAGGGCACCCCATCCTGTATACTCCGCACCAAGAAGTGACATGCCGGGGCACCGGCAAAACAGCCATGCCAGCCAAAAGTCACACTGGCGACCTGTGTGGCTCCTCTGCTGGGAATCTCCTGGTATGTGGGCAACAAAAATTTGTCTGAAAGTGCGGCGTCCACTTGCTCTCTGTGCTTTCACTGGGAGCTACAATCCTGAGCTGCTGCTAATTGGCCATCTTGGATCTCTCTCCCTTTGTTCTTATACTAAGGTATTTATTCTAAATTTCTAGTTTGATTCTTCTGTGACCCACAGTTTTATTTGTATTATATTACTAGTTTGGTTCTAAAACACCTGTTTCTTTCTACATGGAACAACATGGTTCAAATGTTATAGTTTCAGGACCATTCTACATGGTTTCTGTTCTTCTGTTCATGCAAGGCCAAATGTTTCTAAGAGTTCCCAAACAGGTTGGATTTCATTTAAAAGCAATATTTTCTGTGTTAAACTCAGCATATATGAAAGGTGTGAATAAAAATTCACTAAGGGAAACTTAAACTCAGGTTATGGAAAAAAAAAACAAAGATCACTGACAATTCACAAATACACAGTATAGAAAACAATGCAATTACTTATTTGCCTGACTCTTCTTTAAACTCTTCTGGTCGAAAGAAAAAAAAAGTAGAAATATCTGTAGATTCCAAAGATAGATGAAAATGAGGAAAAAGGATGATAAGATTTTGCTTCAATGTAACTAAAAGAAGTGAAAGAAGATGTAAATGGTTAAAATGGGTGTATTTTAGGAAGAATTCTTTTCCACTATTTTGATATTGGTTAATGATTTTAAAATCTAAATGAGAAGTGATTCTAACATATAGGTTAAAACAAGAATTTTTAAAAGGCATTACATCTTTGTAAAAGGAAAATAACACTCAGGTGTATTGTTATTACTTTTTCTCTCCTCCTAAAGTCTTGGGTGAACACTTTTTAATGTAATAGAACTTTAATCAAGATCTAATTACCAATGTATTTACTTCTTATGTTAATTTAATGAGAGACTTATTCTCTTATAATTAATTTTGAAGATAACTTTATGCTCACCCTGTTATTTTGAACTATTGTTTCCTTAATTGAAGAATACTGAAATTAGTCCATATAAATTACAGCTATTGCTGGAGGAAGAAATATGTTCTGTGTAGTCCTCTCTCCAGCAACCTTACTTATACTGTTATACATACTTTCACTATGATAAGCAATAGCCAAAACTATTTTTTTAAAGAATATAGTTATATTCTAAATCCATGATATCATTGCTCAGCTCAAACAAGCACAATAATTGTAGTCATTTAATACTGAAAAAAAATCTTCCCAAGAGCAAGAGTTAATATATTCACTTGCTATTGACTGTGATATATTTAAATAAAAATTCAAATAAAAATTTGAATGAATATACAAATATACATGCATATTTATTCATTTGCATTTCTGAATTATAACACAGTAATTTAAAATATTCAGTCTCTATATAAGTTATCAATGCAAAATCTTGGTCATTTAGAGTGTCTATAACTGAAGGTAAAAATTTCGTGAAGTGATTATTGGGTCTGGACGATACCATGAATACCTTGTAAATTTGCTGTGATTTTTTATACTTCTCAAATATTTGTGTTTTTCTTTTCTAATATATTTTGTCATAGTTTAAGTGGCTTCTACCCCCATCCTTTGGGAAAAGAAAGGATTAATATGTAAGCCAGAAAAATAAAACAAAGTAATGACATTTTTTAATATATTGCTGTTTTGTGGTCTTCTTTGCTAACTAAACATTCTGATTTCCAAGGCTGTCCCAGGCCATGGATGACCCCAGCTACTCGAAAGAATATGGGGCAGGAATCGCAAATCACTGCATACCAGAGGAGCAGCACAAAGGTTTATTTCCACAGAATCCTTTGTAGCATTTAAAGCAGACCTCTAGGAGTTAAGTTCTCGCCTGAAAATAGCCAGGGTTGCAGAAGGTAAGATCTATATGGGTGACTGTGGAATCCACGATTGCTCAGAAGTCACGTACCATGCAGGAGCCAGTGTTCTCTTGTAACAAATTACAAGCCTGTTTTTCAGTGTCCCACAATAAACAAACCAGTTAACTAGAGTCACTGTCCTCAGAGAAACCCAAAAACCACTGCTTCCAATCAAGAATTAATAATTCACTTATTATTTATCCACATACTGATGTGCCGCACCAATCACAGGTCATTTGATTCACAAATAACTTTCCTTAGAAGCAGTAGACATTCTTACGCTTATTAGGTTTTCAGGAGAACAGAGCTAAAAATATTCAAGACTGGCAGATACACAGCAAAGCAAAGGATATGTTTCCCTTTCAAACAAATGTCTTCGTAGAGTTTGCTCTTAATGGACTTTTTTGGTTGTTAGTGCCAAAGAGACTCAAGACAAAAATTGATTTGAAGTTCAAACATTTTATATAGAATATGTCACAATTTCACCCTTAGCTTATCTAAAAACAATGGGCTGCACTCATCGAATGTGTTAATTTTAAAATGTGCTATATTTTAGAATTTTTTTTTTTTTGAGATGGAGTTTTACTCTTGTTACCTAGCCTGGAGTGCAAGGGCGAGATCTCGGCTCACTGCAACCTCCACCTCCTGGGTTCAAGCAATTCTCCTGTCTCAGCCTCCCAAGTAGCTGGGACTACAGGTGCGTGCCACCATGCTCAGCTAATTTTTGTATTTTTAGTAAAGATGAGGTTTCACCATGTTCACCAAGATGGTCTCAATCTCTTGACCTCATGATCCACCCACCTCAGCCTCCCAAAGTGCTGAGATTATAGGCGTGAGCCACCGCGCTAGGCCCTATTTTAGAATTTTTGTGAGTACATAGTAGATGTAAATATACATAAATGTATATTTATGGGTTATATGAGATGTTTTGATACAGGCATGCAATATGAAATAAGCATATAATGTGGAAAATGGTATTCATTTCCTGAAGCATTTATCTCTTGTGTTAAAAACAATCCAATTACATTCTTAAAGTTATTTAAAAATATACAGTTATTACTGACTATAGTCATCCTGTTATGCTATCAAATAGTAAGTCTTATTCATTCCTGCTACTTTTTTATTCATTAACCATGTCCACTTCCCTCCCAACTGCCCACTACCCTTCCCCCAGCTACTCTAAAAAATAGGGGGCAGGAATCACAGCCTCCATGACAATGTGTTCATTGTTTTGATTATTAGATCTCACAAATAAGTGAGAACATGCAACATCAGTCTTTCTGTTCCTGGCTTATTTCATTTAACATAATGATTCTCCAGTTCCATCCATGTTGTTGGAAAAGACTGGATCTCATTTTTTTTAATGGCTGAATAGTATTCCATCATGTATAAATACCACATTTGCTTTATCCATTTATCTGTTGATGGACACTGGTTGCTTCTCAATCTTAGCTAGTATAAACACTGCTGCAAAAAACATAGGATTGTAGATATCTTTTTGACACACTGAATTTCTTTCTTTTGGGTATATATGCGGCAATGGGATTGCTGGATTATACAGTAGCTCAATTTTAATTTTGGAGGAATTGCCAAACTGTTTTCAGTAGTGGTCATACTAATTTACATTTTTACCAACTGTGTACACGTGTTCCCCTTTCTCCACATTTTGCCAGCATTTGTTATTGTCTGTCTTTTGTATTTTAACTGGGGTAAGGTGATAACTCCTTGTATTTTTGATTTGCATTTCTCTGATGATAAATGATGTTGAGCATCTTTTCATACGCCTGCTTGCCATTTGTATGTCTTCTTTTGAGGAATTTTTAAATCAGATTTTTAATCATTTTTTAACCAGATTACTATATTTTCTTCTTATAAGTTGTTTGAGCTTCTTGTATATCCTGGTTATAAATCCCTTGCCAAGTAGGTAGTTTACAAACATTTTCTCCCATCCTGTGGGCTGTCTCTTCACTTTGTTGATTGTCATTTTTTGCTGTGCAGAAGCTTGAAACTTGATGTAATGCCATTTGTCTATATTTGCTTTGCTTGCCTGTGCTTGTGAGTTATTACTCAAGAAATCTTTGTCCAGAGCAGCATCCTGGAAACGTTCCCCAATGTTTTCTTGTAGTAGTTTTATAGTTTGATATATTTCATTTAAGTCTTTAATCCATTTAAATTTGCTTTTTAGTAAGAGAGGGGTCTTGTTTCAATATTTTGCGTATAGAAATCCACCACTACTGGCACCATTTATTGAAGAGATTGTCTTTTCCACCACTGTATGTTCTTGGCATCTTTTGTCAAAAATGAGCTCACTGTAGGTCTGTGATTTGTTTCTGGATTCTCTATTCTGTGCTATTCGTCTATGTGTCTATTTTTATGCCAGTACCATACTGTTTGGGTTACTATAGCTCTGTAGTATAATTTGAAGTCAGGTAATGTGATTCTTCCAGTTATGTTTTTTTGGTTTCATGTAGCTTTTTCTATCCTGGGTCTTTTGAAGTTCCATATAAATTTTAGGATTGTTTTTTCTATATCTTTGAAGAATATCTTTTGCATTTTGTTAGCAATTGCATTGAATATGCAGATTGCTTTTGGTGTTATGAACATTTTTTTTTTTTCATTTGAGACAGAGTTTCCCTCTGTCACCCAGGCTGGAGTACAGTGGTGTGATCTCAGCTCACTACAACCTCTGACTCCTGGGATCAAGCTATTCTCCTGTCTCAGCTTCCTGAGTAGCTGAAACTACAGGCACATGCCTGTAGTGGAGACAAGATTTCACCATGTTGGACAGGATGGTCTCAATCTACTGACCTTATGATATGCCCATCTCAGCCTCGTAAATTACTGCCTGCCTTAGCCTCCCAAATTGATTACAGGTGGAAGCCACCACATCTGGCTGATGAATAATCTTTCTAATGTATTGTTGAATTCACCTTGCTAGTATTTTGTTGAGAATTTTTGCATCAATATTAATCAGAAATATTGGCCTTCAGTTTTCTTTTTTGATGTGCCTTTGTCTGGTTTTGGCATCAGGGTAATATTGGTTTCTTAGAATGAGTTTGGAAATATTTCCTCATCTTACATTTTTTTGGAATAGTTTGTGTAGGATTGATATTTTTTCTTTAAATATTTGGTAATATTCAGAAATATAGCTATCAGATCCTGGGCTTTTCTTTGCTGGAAGACTTTATTAAGGTTTCAATCTCATACTTTGTTATGGTTTGTTCAGGTTTGGAATTTCTACATGGTTCAACCTTGAGAGATTGTATGCATTTAGGAATTTGTCCATTTCTCCTAGATTTTTCAATTTATTGGTATGTAGTTGCACACAGTAGCCACTAATGATCATTTGAATTTCTGCGGTACCAGTTGTAATGTCTTCTTTTTCATTTCTGATTTTATTTACTTTGATCTTATTTCTTTTTTCCTTATACTAAAGATTGGTCCATTTTGTTTAACTTAAAAGAAAAATTGTTTCATTGATCGCTTGTATTTTTAATTTCAATTGTATTTATTTCTGTTCTGATTTTTACTATGTCTTTCCTTCTAATTTTTGGTTTGGTTTGCCCTTGCATTTATAGTTTCCTAAGATGCATCATTAGATTGTTTGTGTGAAGTTTTTTCACTTTTTTGATGTAGGCAGTTGGAGCTATAAACTTTCCTCTTAGCACTGCTTTTACTATACCCTATAGGTTTTGGTATGTTGTGTTTCCATTATCATTTGTTTCAAGAAATTTCTCAATTTCTTTCTTAATTTCTTTATTTACCCACTGGTCATTCAAGAGAATATTGTTTGATTTCCATGTATTTATATAGTTTCCAAAATTCCTCTTGCTATTAATTTCCAGTTTTATTTCATTGTGGTCAGAGAAGATGCTTGATATTATTTAAATATTTTAATACTTTAAGACTTGTTTTGTGACCTAACATATAGTTTATCCTTGAGAATAACCCCTGTGCTGAGGAAAAAAATGTGTATTCTGCAGCTCTTGAATAAAATATTCTTTAAATATTCATTAGATCTCTTTGGCTATAGTGCAGATTAAGTCTGATGTTTCTTTGCTTATTTTCTGTCTGGACAATCTATCTAATGTTGAAAGTGGGTTGTTGAAGTCTCCAGATATTATTATATTGGGGCCTCTCTCTCTTTAGTTCTAATATTATTTCCATTATATATATGGAAGCTACAGTGTGGGGGTGCATATATATTTAAAATTGTTATATCCTCTTGTTGAATTGACCTCGTTATCATTACATAGTAACCTTCTTTTTCTATTTTTATAGTTTTTGTCTTTAAATCTATTTTGACTGCTGTAACTACAGCAACTCCTGCTCATTTTTTGTTTCCATTGGCATGGAATATCTTCTTACACCTTTTTATTTTTAGTCTCTCTGTGTCTTTAGAGGTGAAGTGTGTTTCTTGTAGGCAACAGATAAGCGGGTCTTGTGTTTTCATTATTTACCCTCTCTGTGTCTTTTGATTGAGAAGTGATATAGTTTGGCTATGTCCCCACCCAAATTTCATCTTGAATTGTAATAATCCTCATGTGTCAAGTGTGTGGCCAGGTGGAGATAATTGAATCGTGGGGCAGTTTCCTCCATGCTGTTCTCATGGTAGTGAATAAGTCTCATGAGGTCTGATGGTTTTATAAATGGGAGTTACCCTGCACAAGTTTTCCTGCCTGCGATGATGTAAAAAGTGACTTTGATCCTCATGCATTTTGGGCCATGATTGTGAGACCACCTCAGCCATGGGGAATTGTGAGTCCTTTAACCTCTTTCCTTTATAAAGTGCCCACTTTCAGGCATGTCATTATTAGCAGTGTGAGAACAGACTAATATAGTAAATTGATACTGGTAAAGTGGGATGCTGCTATAAAGATGCCAGAAAATGTGGAAATAACTTTGGAACTGGGTAACAGGCAGAGGTTGGAACACTTTGGTTAGCTCAGAAGAGGATAGGAAAATGTGGGAAAGTTTGGAACTTCCAAGAGACTTGTTGAATGGCTTTGACCAAAATGCTTATAGTGATATGGACAATGAAGTCCAGGTTTAGGTGGTTTCAGATGGGGATGAGGAACTTTTGGGGAACTAAAAAATAAAAAAGGCACTTGCTATGTTTTAACAAACAGGCTGCCTGCATTTCCTGCCTTAGGAATTTGTGGAACTTTGAACTTGAGAGGAATTATTTAGGGCATCTGGCAAAAAAATTTCTAAGCAGCAAAGTGTTCAAGATGTGATTTGGGTGCTGTCAAGAGCAATCAGTTTTACATATTTACAAAGTTATGGTTTGGAATTGGAACTTATATTTAAAAGGGAAGCAGAGCATAAAAGTTCAGAAAATTTGGAGCCTGATGATGTGATAGAAAAGAAAAACCCATTTTCCAAGGACAAATTCAAGCCAGCTGCAGAAATGTGCATAAGTAACAAGGTGCCAGATGTTAATCACCAAGACAATGGGGAAAATGTCTCCAGGACATGTCAGAGGTCTTCACAGTAGCCCTTCCCATCACAAGCCTGGAGGTCTAGAGGAAAAAGTGGTTTTGTAGGTCAAAACCAGGGCTTGCTGCTTTGTGCAGTCTTGGGACTTGGTGCCCTGCATTCCAGCCATAGCTAAAAGTGGCTAGTGTACAGCTCAGGCTGTTGCCTCAGAGGGTGGAATCCCTAAGCCTTGGTGGCTTACATGTGGTGTTGGGCCTGTGAATGAGTAGAAGTCAAGAATTGAGGCTTTGCAACCTCTGCCTAGATTTCAGAGGATGTTTGGAAATGCCTGGATGTCCAGGCAGAGGCATGCTGTGGGGACAGAGCCCTCATGGAGAACCTCTGCTAGGGTAATGTGGAAGGAAAATGTGGGATAGGAGCCCCCACACAGTGTCCCTACTGGGGTACTTCCTAGTGGAGCTGTGAGAAGAGGGCCACTGCCCTCCAGAGCCCAGAATGGTAGGTCCACCAACAACTTGCTCTGTGCACCTGGAAAAGCCATAGACGCTCAATGCCAGCCCATGAAAGCATCCAGGAGAAGGGCTTTACCCTGCAAAGCCACAGGCTTGGAGCTGCCCAAGACTGTGGGAACCCACTTCCTTCATCAACATGACCTGGATGTGAAACATGGAGTTCCAGGAGATCATTTTAAAGCTTTAAGATTTGGCTTCCTGGTTGGATTTTAGAGTTGCATAAGGCCTGTGGCTCCTTTGTTTTGGCCAGTTTCTTCAATTTAGAATGGGTGTATTCACCCAATGTCTGTACTTCCATTGTATCTAGAAAGTAACTAACATGCTTTTGATTTTACAGGCTCATAATCAGAAGGGGCTTGCCTTGTCGCAGATGAGACTTTGGACTGTGGACTTTTGAGTTAATGCTGAAATGAGTTAAGAATTTGGGGAACTGTTGGAAAGGCATGACTGGTTTTGAAATATGAGGACATGAGATTTGGGAGGGGTCGGGGTGGAATGATATGGTTTGGCTGTGTCCCCCGCCAAAATCTCACCTTGAATTGTAATAATCCCCATATGTCAAAGGCAGGGCCAGGTGGAGATAATTGAATCATAGGGTAGTCTCCCCCATACTGTTCTCATGGTAGTAAATAAGTTTCATGAGATCTGATAGTTTTATTCCTCCCAGTTCATTTTTAGGCAAAAGAGTATCAGAAAGAAAAAACTAGGGTTTTTATTTGTTTTGTTTGTTTTAAGGTTTGGGGAAATCAGACATTTCCCAGTTTGATGGATATATCTGAGGGGCATGTCCTGTGGTATAGAGACATGGTTACCCATCTTGCTTTTCTTTTATCCTGATTGGGGCACCCCCATTGTCCTTGGGGTTCTGGAATAAACCAGTCTTACTCTATCCCCTTAATCTTGGTCCTGTCTCATCACAATTATCCACTTGAGAATAGAGGAGATACTAGAGTAAACACTGGGCCCTCTGTTCATCCTTAGAGTTCTGGAATAAACTAGTTAAGTGTACCCCTAGCCTTGCCTTTATCTCTGTTCTAATGGTAATCTGTTAGCCTAGAACCAATCTTCATCTTTGTCCTGTGGGTCTCTTGCTCCTGTGGCCATGGGCTGGCCTATATCCTTGTATCCATGACCTTTTAGTGACTCTCAGTCAGAGCATTCTAGCAACAAAATGATTAACTCTTTTCTCAGATTTCCTTCCCATATTCTGTAAGTAGATGAGAAGCCTGTTTTTCAGTTAGCTGCCACAAGGGGACTGGACTTCCCTCCTGCCTCCCTTTGAACATGACCTCAAAGGTCTTGATGCATATTGAGAAGGGCGTGGAAGTGATTAGAGAAATGAAGACTACAGGAGGAAGTGAGAAGAAGCGAGAGAAATCCTTATGGAAAGAAGCCTTCATATGCTTGCAAAAACAGCAGCTGTTGGGTTCAAGAGGACAATGTTTATTTGCCCTGTTGACATAAAGTAATAACATCTGGAGGACTTAGGGCTCAGGGTCAGAACTCAAAAATGGCAAAGGAAGAACTTCTCTCCTCCTAAAGGGATGTTAACTCAAAAAAACCAAAAGCAAGTAGGTGGGATCCTTAAAGGGCCAGAGTGAAGTCCTATGCAGTCAGGGGAAGTGCTCTAAAAGCCACTAGAAAACTCCACTTTGAGGCATAACAGAAACAAAAGTGTATGGTAAGTCATAAGGAGCTGGCAGAGCCAGAGTTCTAATTATTGTCTGTTTTGGTAATGTTCCAGTAAACATTGAAAAGGAACCTGTTTCTTTGCTATGCAAACGCGAGAGCCATGGACACACAAATAACAGAGAGTCTGTGTTTTAAGATGGGAAGATGTCAAGTGACATGGGAAGTGAAAGAATCGAGGGTGACATTTCTCTCAGGCAGAGGATCCAGTGGGTGCACAAGGCCATTTCAGAATACACACAGAGGAAACAGGAGAGGAGGCAAAGATGGTCTTTTGGGAAAGAGCCAATTTTAGTTAAAAAGCAGAGAAAACCCCAGACATTGCATAGTTTTAGGCTTTAGCCCTACTACCCTCATGGATCTCCATCCAGAGGGCCAATAGTGCCTCGGTTCTACTTGGTATGGACCCTAAGACCCTTTCCATGCCTGCAAGCCACGCATGAGGGTGAGCTGAGAGCGCATCTCAGGAGACAGAGCTACTTGTGGCTAAGAGGAATCATTCTGGGCGTTGGTTACTAAGCAGGAGAGCAAAAGGGAGAAGAAAACCGTGTACAGGGGTTGAATGCCTCTAGCTGAAGAAGGTGAGAGGTTGGGGTCTCTTATCACAAGGGAATGTATTCAAGTCACACGGCACCAAAATATGTTAGCAGTATTGAATCTGTATGGGTCTGCCGCAACCTCAATTCTTGTGTCCTCAGAAGAAAGAATTCGAACTAGGAGGCATGAAGCAGAAAGAGAGATCGAGGTAAGTTTTAGATCAGGAGTGAAAAAGTTTTAAAGCAGGAGTGAAAGTTTATTAGAAAACTTTGCAGCAGGAAAGATAGAAAGTAAAATACTCTTGAAAGAGGGTCAAGCGGGCGACTAGAGAGATTAAGTGCCCTGTTTGACCTCTGACTAGTGGCTTATATGTTGGCATGCTTCTGGAGCCTTGCGTTCCTTCTCCCCTAATTCTTCCCTTGGGCTGAACAGTCTGCATACATAGTGGCCTGCTATCACTTGGGAGGGTAGCATGCAGTGTGTTCACATGAGTTGCACACATGCTCACTTTAGGCCTTCTTACCTTACCAGCCAGATGTCTCAAGGAGGTCACATACCAGTTACACACCACTGCTTTGCTTCTTAATGCCCATGCTTGAGCCCCGTTGTTCAAATCCTGAGATCTTATCAGGAAGCTGTTTGTTGGGAGATTCCCTTTCCCCGGGACTGGCTGTCACCAATTATTATGTTAGAAGGAGAGTGTGACAACTGCCTGACAGTCACCTGATGGTCACCTGATATTTCTGCTGGGGTGGGGCAGTGGGGAGAGGCTCTACTGTCCTATTCATGTCTGATTAGCTATTACTTTCATAAGTTTATCCTAAAGTTTATATTAAAGCATTGGCTTAGCCTTGTTAGTGGAATGAATTCTTGCCAAATCCAAAAAAGTGAGCATAATTTGATATCTTACCAGTGTTCTCAAAGATGTGTTGCTGACACTTTCTAATGTAAGTTTTCCTTTTATAAATACATTTCTTGAACTTTGCTGAATTACACCTACTTTAAATGATCCATAATGGGTAAAGTAAAGCATATTTGTTTTTTGTCAAAATGTATGTATTCAATTTGTCCTCATCCTTTTAAAAACAAATAACTTTAAACATTTTTTTTTGTTTGTTTGTTTTTTAGACAGCACATATAGGCACACTTATCCTGTTCCCAAGTTAGAGAGGTTATAAAGAGAGATTCTTTTGGACATTCAAGTTATCTTCTGAGATTTGTATCTTCAGGTGTGATGACTTTTGGGTTGGTTTCAGATGAGTTGTGATTTTGGCCTGATGACATCATATATTGACCGAATGTGGCCAGTGTATATTTTTGTACCAACTGCATGACTATATTCATGAACAAATAGAACATTAACTTAATTCTTCCATTCTTCATATAGTTGTATGCAAGTTAGCTGAAAATGGATTATTAAACATAAATAGCCAGTGTTTCTTTTTTGTAAAAATAATGTAGAAAATGAGGTAATGTATTTAAAGTGCCTACTAATGTCTGATATGCATCAAAGAATAAATATTAGCTATTGCTATTAGGGTTATAAATACAAATTAAGATTGCCATTTTTTTAATCCAAGAGGCTCATTTATTATAGGATTAAGTCTGATAATTCATAAGATATTTTCCACACTTAGATATATGTGGTTCTACCTGATCACATTGTGGTTTGATGAAAGCAAAACATATTTTTCTAGTTTACTGGAAACTGTTGACCTAGCACTGTGTGTGAGGGAAATCTCTGTACCCCCAAATCTGTTTGTAAGAACTCCATAGAATCTTCAGAAGATCAGTACTTACATATTTTTTCACACATCTCATTCTGTTACTCAGACAAATCAAATTGACCTACAACGGCCTCTGCTGAAAACATGTCAAGGGAAAGTCTTTCAACCAACACATGTTCACAATACTGTTACATTCTGTCTGGTCAATTATTATTGTCTCTTTTGGAATTTTGATTATTTTCAATATCTCTAAAAATAAATCTGAATTCTTTTAGGTCCAGATTACTTACTAAATTTTACTTCATCCAGCACAAAATGATATTCTGGGTCTAACAAGTTACTTTTATGTTTGAAAATCTGATTTTTACTTTTAGGATACAAAATATCCCCAATTTCAATTACTATATAATATGAACTTCCGGTTTTCTATTATTCTCAGATTTTCCATCAATTTTATAGAGAAGATATTGACATGAGCATTTTTTAAATGCCATGAAATTTTTACAATAACATTATTATACAGCATTTATATGTGACGTTGCAACGTGAATATGTAACCAAGAAACATCTTAAAAAGATTCAGTATAAAATTTCAATTCTTATGGGCGTGACATTATCACAAATTCTAAAATTCAAAGACATAATAATGAATATGCATTAAGAATGCCAATAAATGGAAAAAGCACATGATCGATTTTTTTTTCTTTTGTACTGTAGAATATTTTTACGATTCATACAGTTGACTAGTGAAATGTGCTGTGTCTGAAGATAGACCTCCTGAGTAATCCCGGATCTCCCCTCTGGTAAACTTTGTGATCTTGGGAAAATTCTTTAATATCTCTGAGCTTTAGTTTTCTTAGCCATGAAATGGGGCAAACAATTATTGCACTAACTTTACAGAGTTGTTTTTTAAATTACAGAAATAAATACATGCACAATGCCTAGAAGAGTACCTGGCCCACAATGGGCTTTCCACGGCTGTTACCTATAGAATAATATCTTTAAAATAGCAGCAAACTTGCAGTTCTATTTAAATCCTTTTTATGTTTACAATTTCATGTTTTAAAATGTGACAGAGAAAAATCATGTTGCAGTGCACATAGGTTCACGAGCTTTACAACCAGATAGACCTCATTTAGTTTACCTTTAAGTTCCTCACTTACTAGTTGTGTGACTTTGGTTCTAGTTATTATGCCTCAACTCAACATTAAAATAAACAGCAATTTCCCTTTCAAACCCTAGTCAGTGTTAAATAACCTAATTTAGATAATGACCTACACCTAATATACAGGTAGCAATTAGTGACAGTCTGTTATTGTTATCTAAGTATTCAATTAAATAATTTAAAAAATTATAGATTCTATTTATTTTTAAATGCCAACATTTGTTATCTTTCTTTTAAGCAAGTTGAACATTAACATTTTAACATAAAGTTAAGAATGTGCTTTGTGACCACTGTTAATAATATATAAGAAAGTAGATTGCCAACTGAAGATCTTGAGGCCATAAGCTCTTTGAGGCCTACAACAACCTTTTTGATTTTGTGCATTCCTAGTTTCCTAGAGCATTCTTAATCAATCTTTAGTGACAAAAATGTAAAAAACAATGAAAGTAAATGACTTGCGTAGATTGATTTTGTGGTCTCAGTCCTATGTGTAGAAACCAACTAGGGAGTAGTGAAACATTTAGTTAGCAATACACATACATGTGTGGCAAAAAAAAATTAGGCATTTTTTGTTTACTTTCTTTTACCTTAAATAGCTAATTATTATTAAACCAATTGTACAACTGTCAGAATTGATCAATAAAAGACTTTTAAAGTTATTGCCAAAATTTTGGTTCATAAAAATTACTAAAAGGTTTTGTGTGGTGGTTCAGACCTGTATTCCCAGCACTTTGGAAAGCTAGGCAGGAAAATTTCTTGAGTCCAGGAGGTCAAAACCAGCCTGGGCAAAAGAGTAAAACCTTATCTGTACATAAAATAAAAAAATTAGCTAGGCATAGTGGCACATGCCTGTAGTCCTAGCAACTCAGAAGGCTGAGGTGGGAAAATCTCTTGAGCCTTGGTAGTTGAGGCTGCAGTGAGCTGTGATTGCACAACTGCACCTCAGGCTGGGAAATAGAGTGAAACCCAGGTCAAAAAAAAAAAAAAATTACAAAATGAGATAGAGAAGGAAGATATATCGTGAGTTAAGTTACTTTTTGAGATCCAGAACATACTATCAATATCAGAAAAAAGAAACAGACAGAAGAGGATACTTATGATCAAAATAAGAACCAGGGTGGGACAGGGTGCTGGGTAGGTTTAGAGAGAAACCCAAATCTAGATTGAGCCCTTCATAAAGGGTAAAATTATACAGCTTATCTGCAGTCTAGTTTAGAGATCCATTTTAAAGAAAGCTACAGAATCTCTAAAGTTCAGTATTTTAAATGCTTCCTCTAGTATGGGCAGTATTTTAAGATTTTTCTTTTCTCCTATAAGTTATAATGGCACTAATCATGCATTTTAGTCTGGGTGAGGGGGGCAGTCCTTAATTCTATTAACATTTCTTTTCAAAGGTATGTTGGTCAGCTTTCAGGTAGAATAAAGAAATCAGGGATTGCTTTCATGAGTCCACTTTCTACATTTGTGACAATGTGAACAATTTTTTCTTTGCTATTAGGCTGGACTACTTTGGGAAAAAATTCACATGCTCCAGAATAGAACACTTAATAGTACCTTGCATTTGGGTAACTGTATGTTCTTTCAATCACGGAGAAAAATTTAATATACACTAAAATAATCTCAGCAGGATTTACGGAGTCTAACATGAGCTATTAAAGTAAAACTTTATAAAGAAAAAGTATTTAACCCAGTGGAAAATTAAATGAATATGGTGAGTATTTTTATATAAAGTAGTAGGTTTGGCTGTTATCTGAAAAATATTGTTTAAACAAATGTAACATTTTATATGTGTTTCAGTATGGTACAATCTTCGTATTACATGCTCTCAGAAATGTTTTCCTGAGATAATTAGAATTATTTAATTATAAAAAAGCAGTAATTAAGATAACATGTAAAAAAACAAATGACTAAAGCTCTGTGACTATTTGGCTACCATGTTGAGTAAAAGGTTTGATATTATTGAAGGTTTCACAGTATTTTTCCACCACCTTTGGGGTCGGATGAATTTTTGTGGTTATATATTTAAGTGCTAAATAATTTCTTTTATTTTTTGTCATTTTATTTGAAATACTTTCAGATTATCAAAAAGTTGCAAAGTAGTACAAAAGGTTTCCATATACTCTTCAGCTAGCTTCCCCAAAGATTAGCATTTCATATAGCTGTTTTATATAACATATTTGTATCAACTAGAAAATTAATATTGGTATCCTGTTAACTAAACTAGAGCCTTTATTTGGATTTTATCAGGTTTTCCATTGATTTTTTAAAATCTGAGATCCATTCCAGTTGTTACCGTATCTACTTATTTATTGCCAAATCTGTACATTTGTCAGTTTTTTCTTGCTTTTCAGGACCTTAACAATGTTGAGAAGTACCACTTAAATATTTTACAGAATGTCCCTAAATTTGAACCTGTTTGATGTTTTCTTACAATTAGGCTGCATTATAGGTTCAGGAGAAGAATAGCATGCAGGCGAAGTGGCCTTGTCTTCTCATTGTATGAAGGATGCGTGAGAATATTACACATCACTGGTGATGTCACCTTTGATCACTTGTTGTCTTAGTCCATTTGTGCTGCTATCACAGAATACCTGAGAGTACTGCCTGAGAATAAATAACTTATAAAAAAACAGGACTTTCTTTTTTCACAGTTCTGGAGGCTGAGAAGTCTGAGATCAAGGTACTAGAAAGTCCAGTGTCTAGGGAAGGCATATTCCTTATACGTGGTGCCCTCTAGATGTCCTGAAAAGGTGAAAGGGATAAAAGGGCAGAAAAAGGATGAATAAAGGCTGCATGCTCTCATAAAAGAAGAGCAAGAGGGGCCTAAGCAGCATTCCCCTCAGCTTTTTAATAAGGCACGAATCCGTTGATGAGTGCAGGGCACTCATAAACGGAATTACTTCCCCAAAGGCCCACTTCTTCATACCATCACAATGAAAATTAACTTCCAACATAAATTTTGAAGGGGACACACATTCAAATCACAACACTTGGCCACCATAGTTTCAAGTTTCTCTGCCTTAAAGTTGCTGTGTTATCTTTTTCATACTGTCATTATTAGAAGTTAGTCACTAAATCCAGCTCATACTCAAGAAGAAATAAATTAACCTCTAATCCTGGAGTAGTAAGTTTCTGTGCCACAATTAGAACTCATCTATAAAGATTTGCCTCTTCCCCCATATTTAGACCTTATAAAATACCTTAGGTTAGAATCTTGTATCAACATTATTTATTTTGCTGCTTAAATTGTTTCAGCTTGGGCTATTGGGGCTGTTTCAGATTGACTTGTGTGTCCTTTTGATGTGCTCTGTCCTCTTATTTTTTCTTATTTTTCCTTTGTTTCTTTCAACACTTTCTTACTCTTTGCACTAAAAAAAAACCCTGTGGGATCATCTTGTCATTTTCTGGTCTCAACCTTGGAGTCAGTCATACCTCCAAGAAACCGAGGTGTCTTTTAGTAGAGAATAATATTTACAAATCAAGATGTAAGCTACTGAAGTATCAGTGGCACTATTCCCTCTCAGTCAACAGAGCAAGGAAATATATGTATATATACAAAACTCAGTATACACATAGGTCTGTATTTTTTTTTCTATTTACCTCTCAGCTATCTATCTATCTATCTGATTTTTGCTCCCCACATCACCTTGCCCCACGTTTGACCTTCTTGCCACTCTCTTATGAGTATATTATAATTGCAATTAGGGTCCATCTGGAGAATCTAGCCCAGTCTTCCTAGCTCAGAATCCTTCACTTCATCACACCTGCAAACTCCTTTTGCCACATAAGGTAACATTCACAGTTCTGGAGGTTAGAACATAGACACTTTGTAGGGAAGGGAGAGAGAACGTTTATTCTACTTACCACATGCTTTCCAATTTCCTAATTAAATATCTGGGAATATTTTTATTCATAAAAACACATGACTAGAGATTTAAAGTATTACATATTAGTAAATAATTGAAATCAACTGAAACCTTGATTAATGAAAGACTCTATATTAAATGTATAACATGGAATACTACATTTTAAAACTATAGTTCATTCCTATTTACTCTGTACTGAGAGATGTCCACAGTATTAAATAAAACAAAATTAGATTAATAAAGCCTCTTTATTCTAAAACAGTTTTTGTGGAATAAATGTATGTATATGTGGGGGTGTGTGTGTGTGTATGTGGAATAAAGTGTATATATATATATATATATATATGTTTGTGTATGTATGTACTTATGTATATATGTGATTCATGCATATATAGAAAAAAAATATGAAGAAATATACATGCTGACCATTAAGAGCGATTACCACTACAGGACTCCATTTGAAGTGCAGAGAGTGGGAGGAATTTTTAGCATAGGAATTTTTGCATTTGATTGTATACTCCTGAACTGCTTGACTTTAAATAAGTATATATGTCTACTGTATCATTAAATAACATTAACGTCTGCTTTCTATTGAGATTACTCAAATAAATTAACAACCAGTACCTATAAAAATTATCTAATATGGAGGGGAATGGCCCTTGCGTTTCTTTCAATTATCATTATGAGAGAACAAAAACAAACAAGCAAATTATTTCAATCTTTTTTTTTCTTATTGGCTTAAAAGCTCTGCTTAATTTCCTGGAATGCGCCATAATAATTGGTACCTGATATTCTGTGATATTGTTGAAAAAATTTTGAGCATTTATATATGTACACACTTCCTTTCTATTTTTTTGTAAACAATATAAAATGAAAACACAGGAAATAATGCAAGCAGCACATCACCTCAGAGCTATCAATGGTGTTGAAGTCACTGGTACCTAACAAGAAACGTCAGCTCAGTCACAGCCTCAGGTGCAATGTCTATCTTTGTCATATATTTCTGTTTCCATGACAAAGAATTTCTCAAAACATTTGACAGGCATCACTAATCAAATTACAACGATATGTTTTGGGCTTTGAAGGGCAATCCTTCAGAATGTCTTCAAGTCCATTCAGCAATTTTTCTGGACATCCCTTCATCTGGCTGCTGATGCTCTACTCCAAGGCACACAGCCTTGGAAGGCAGGATGTATTTCAGATCCCCTCACCTCTTCAGTGAGACACTTGGGCCCAATTTGGTGGGAACAACCAGCAGAACCACATATGGTAACTGAACAACTCCCTATAGCCATGTGTCATGAAAAGAACTAGACAGAGGAGATTAATGACCTAATGATTGAGCACCACTGCCAGCTGTTAATGATTTGAGATGAGAGGACTGATGGATAAAAAGTTAAAATGTATAGCTAGAACTGTGACACCTAAATTTTTTATTAAAAAACTGGCTTGTATAATTGATGATGTATACCCTTGTTATTAAATTATTATACATACAGGGCCAAATATGTGTATGTGCATATTTTGATATGAGAAGTAGGTTCGTGTTTTACATGAAAACATGACATATTGGCTAGGATAATTTCCAACACATTTTTCTTTACAGAACAAGGCACTGGAATGCACAGTGACTTGCACTTGCCACTCACCTCTAAAATACAATTGACTACACGTTTATCTAAATTAGAAAAAATGTAAGCTTCTCTGAACATAATTTGAGAATAGTTTCTACCCAGAGTCATCTTTCAATGAAAATAAGACCAGAAATAAATGACTACAATTTCTTGCCATTCACTGCATCTACAGCATTGTGTAATATGAGTTGATAGCACTTTCCATCAAGAACTGATGTCTATTCCTTTACTTGCTGAACCTGACTGGCATGGGCCTAGTGACTTGCTTTGGTTAATAGAATGTGGCAGAAGTTGTGGTGTGCCAACTCTCAGCCTATCTTCAAAAGGACAGGAAATTCATGCTCTCTGTCTGGAATTCATGTCATGCCTTGGTAACAACCTATGCTAGTTTGCTGGGGGATGAGAGACCATTCTGGGGACAGCTTAGATGCTTCAGGCAGCTTCCAGTCAACTACCGTAACAGAGTCGCCTAACTGACCTGTAGGTCACCACAGACACTTGAGGGAGTGAGACACATGAGGAACCAGGAGATAGCTGAGATTAGATTAAATTGCCAGTTTACAGAATGAGGAGCTAAACAAACAGTTATTGTTTAAATAACTAAATCTCCAGGTCTTTTGCTATACAGTGATACATTAACAATGGTGGACCACATAATACCAAAATAATGTGGAAATGTAAGGATAAAGGAACGCTAGAATTACCTTAATACCATTTAATCATCAGCTATTTCTGACAGTTTTAAGTTATTCTTGTGTTTTTTTTTTTTTACAAATGTATGCCTAAAGTTTGCCATATTGTCTATTTCAAAAGAAGTATGATAGATCATCAATGTTCCTTTGAAAATAGAAAGCTTCGTATGTTTGATATGGTTTTTATTAAATAGAAAGTCATATTTTAATTTCAAATGTATTTAGCATATATACTTAACATTGTATCAAACATGTATAATTTTGTGATAGCATAGATACGATAGCATACATACAATGATAGATAGATAGATAGATAGATAGATAGATAGATAGCCAGATAGATAGATAGACACACAGATGTGGTAGGTAGACTTCTATGATGCCAATAATTCCTACCTCCTAGTATTCATGCCTATGTATAATCCTCTCCTCTGGAGGGTGGGCCAAACTTAGTAATTTGTTTCTAACCAATAGAATTTGGAAAAACAGTGAAATGTCACTTCTGTGATCAGTTTACCAAAGTTTATCACTTCTGTGATTGGGTTATAAAATATTAATTGTTGGTAGTAGAATCTTTTTACTGCTTTCCTGACTTACACGTGTTGATGAGGCAGGCTGCCATGTTGGAGAGGCTCTTTCCTAAAATGTGATAGAGCCAACCAGCCCCCTAGTCACATCCTCTGAATGGTCCCACCACTCAGAACTGCTGTATTCCTCCTCTCACCAAACAATGTCCAACCTAAGTACCTTGTTTAACTACTGCTGATATAACCAGCACCGGCATCCATAGGAAACTCAGTTGGTTTCTAACACATTTATCTCATTTTCCTAATTCCTTCATTGGATTACCTGGGATGTCACTTTGTACAACTTTTTATATTATAAATTATTTCTCCTTTATCTATTCATTGAGATTGTTTGCTCAAACTTGCAGAAGCATATCTATGGGTTCAGTAGATAAACCAGAGCATATGAGTGTTGGGAAGTCACACAGCAAGGCAGATTGCTTCCAATAAAAATCAACTATCCCACAATATAACCAGGTTAACTCACTCTCCTGTCTTCTACAATGACTACTTTTACATTTCTCCAATAATACTCAAAATTTTAATATTCCATCCATCATTTTTAGCAAATGCATTTATATCATACTTCCTGAGAACCTGGGACACTAGATTCCTTTGGGAAAAACTGATTAGCATCGACTACCGATATAAAAACCTACCTACGTTTGTCATAATTCTCACATCCTTTGATTTTTCATTTAAAGAGTTGTTAATTTGCTTCTAAGAATAATCCCTGCTGCTGTCTCCCCAGAAAAAGACTGTGATTTTTAATCTATTTTATTGAGTCAGCCCCTGTAAACTAAATCTTTTGTCTGAATATTTAAACATGTTCAGAGCTCAAACTTGAGTCTTTATCTAATATATACAAGTACAAATGTATATGTGTATGTATATGTATGTATATATGTATACCTATACACTTGGGGGCTACAAAAGTACTTCAAAATACACATGCAAAAAACTAAATTCATAGTCACCCACTTTATAATTGTTTCTCTTTCACCACTTCTAATCCTGGTTAATGATAGCAGCATTGACTCAGCTTTGTATGCCACAAACCTAATATTCATCTTTGACACGGTCTCTCTCTTCTCTCTGTGTTTATTTTTACATTATCTTCCTTCCTTTCTATTTCTGCTGACTCATGCTTGTCAAAGCTAACAATTGTTTTTGAATCATTGAAGTATCATCCAAACAGATTCTCCATGAATACTCTGGGCCTTCATCAATCTTTGTAATATAACCAATATTATATTTTCAATAGAAACCGCTAAATGATTTTGTTAAACACAACCATTCTTTTCATCACTCCATTCTTTATTCCATAACTTTCTCTTCAGGAAAAGTTTGAGCTTTTAAATATAAATTAAATATAAACAATTAAATATAAAAAACATAATTATGTTATTATATAATATTTGTAGAACATATTAGTTAAATATAAACATGTTATTTATATTTAATTGTTTATATTTTTAAATCAAATGTATTATTTGATGAATAATAAATTCAATATATGGTAATGGGTACATCTGTTTTCTCTTTTGTTTATTTATTTTTAATAGGAGAAATAGGCATGCGAAATTTATTTAATGTACATAAGCAAGGGGAATCACAGGAAAATGATTACCCAATAACCCAATGAGGTCCAGATGCTTATATATCCTCCTTCATAGTGCAAGGAGTAAATAACAAAGTTCCTTTGAGCTCTGAGGGAGGTGATGAGGAGGCAAGTGGCAGAGTGTCACTGTGAAATGAAGGTAGTCTTTTTATCCAGATAAAGCTTTCTAGGTAATCTCTTGGAACTGCCCTCAAAAGAATGATCGAGAGGTCTGTCTCAGTGTGGTGATGATTCTCAGCCTCTTCTCTTCTCTGGTGGTTCATCTTTTCTGGTTATTTGATGTGATTCTTAGGAAGGGGGTTTTGAAACAATTGCATTTCTTTTGGAAAGTAGCTTTCTTAGTCAGAAAGGAAATTCTAGAGAGGGTTCTTTTTTAATTCATGAAGAAAAAAGATAAGAGAGACAGGGAGGAGGGGAAAGGTCAGAGAAAGACCTTGGTTCTGAGGCTTGTTTCTAAGGTCCTTCAATTTTCTTTAACTCCAAGCACTCAGCATGCCAAAGCGTCATATTCTGGGGTATCGCTTTCTGTACACCATAGGCCTCACAACTACATTTTCAAAGTCTGTTCCTTTTTTTTTTTTTAACTTAGGTTTTCTGTCCTTTAAAGGTGTTCTGTGGTCTATGTAAATGTGAGTTACTAAATACCTATTGTGGATAATGTCAATTATTTTGTAATAAGATAGAAAAAGATTATAAAGCATCACTGAAGTTCTTAAAAGGAAGCCTGACTAGAAAGGACTACTTCATCCACAAAGAGGGTAATTTTTGAAAAGTCTCTCTGTCTCTCAGAAATAAGATCCAAAGGGAGAAAGAAGTCCAATAACTTCCAGCTATGAACGCAAAATGGAGGGCATCAGGACAATTGCTTTTAAGGCAATCATTTTTACGGTTTTACTTTGTTAGATTCCTACATTAGTAGCTTTGTGATAGGGCCTAGAACTGAAGCCTAAGCACTGCCATCTTATAGAGAAGCCACTGGGGCCCTGGGCAGAGATGTCGTTCTCAGAACAGTTAATGTACATCAATTCTCAGAAGTGTTAAGGGTAAAAATTTCCACTGCTACCCCTCTTCCCTTGCAGCAAACCACAGACTTTAGCTTCTGTACAGACAGCTTGCCTTGCACACCCCTGTGTCCCCCTGAACAAGAAAAGGATGTAGTTTTGCAGCTTAAATGCCTTGCTCCCCCTGAGCTCGGGGGGTTGGAGAGACATGAGTCCTCCGTGGCTGCTGGCAATAAAGACTCTGCAATTTGGCATACTTTTGTCTTGGTGTTGATTTTCTGCTCACTCCGGTACTACATCTGGAGGTCCCAGTGAGATCTTTCTCTGTCCATCATCAGACAAAAGCCATCTCAGAGCCTCAGCTGGGCGGTTGTCCCTGCCCCAGGGATCCCTAGGGGAGGTGCCCCCGAGACATTCCAGAGCCCCAGGGTTCAGGACCCGTGGTGACTGTGTAACCGTGCTGCCGACGTTCACTCGAAATTCTTCAGGGTCCTGGAAACCTCCGGAGGTAAGTCTGTTCTGGAATCTGCGCACCGGTGCATTGGTATCTGTAGCACGAATCAGGGGACTGGACGCGGTCACTGCAACTCTGACCCCGGCAAGCCTCCACGAGACATCGCCCGAGGCTTGGGCATCTGGTAGCTGGTATAGTGGGTATCAGCATTTAGTTGTTTTCTGTAACCCCTGTATGAGTGTGAGAATGAATGTGTGTATTTGTAGTCCCACGGCCAGTTGGCTATGGGGCTTTTGAGGGCCTTCACCCACAGTTCCCTGGGAGCGTCATAAGGCATAATGGTGATTCATCTCAGAACCAAAAATTCTGAGGTGACCAGGCCCAGGGTTTATACGGGTACACCTTAGCCAAGACGTCCTGAAATATCCCTCCGGGGACGTGGCCGGGCAGGCATCAGACTGGTCTCCCATCTGGGGTGCACCCATCTTTTGTCTGTCCATCTTATATGTGGTTCTGTCTGTATTGTAGATTCACCATTTTTGTTAGACTTTTGTTGGCTGTTATACAATGGTTCAGGCCTGCTTCCCTTAAGGTAGAAAACATTCTACAGTGGCTGACGGACCACTGGCTGCAGGGGACCTTTACTGAGTTCATGCCCCTGGAAGTAACTCTGTTCTCTTTCCTTTTCCTATTCCTTTTCAATCATTGAGGCCTCACTCTTCCTTTCCTCATTCTTCCTCTTTTTCATGTCTAAGAGAAAATTCTGACCTCAGCAACTTGGGTATAATTTTTCTCTGTCGTAGGGAATCAAATCTTAAATAAGAAACTACCAGCCCTCTTCACCCGTTTAGGGTGAAAAAGGAGTAATTGTCTCTTCTGTCAAAAGCAAGGAGAGAGGAGAGGAGAAGAACAAGAGAGGAGACAGAGAGAGAGAGGAGAGGAGAGAAAAGGAGAGAGAGTGAGAAGAGAGAGAAATAGGGAGAGAGAAATTTAATGCTTTTTAGGGTCCCTATGTCAAGACGACCAAAAACCACAGGGGTAGGAAACTCGCAGCCAGCCTAGCAGCTGCAAGCTCACAGCAGCTGCGAGCTCAAGGTGGCTGCGAGCTCAGTTTTAAACTGACACCAAAAGTGTTTTTTACCTTTCTCTGCCAACCGCCAGCCCCACCCAGCTTTCAGGCAGGCCACACCACCTCAGAGTGCAATAATTGCATCCAGAATATGACTCAAGAAAGCTTTCTGTGTGCCTTTACTACAAGTGGCCTGTTAGCACAGTAGTTAAGGTATAGGGCCTGCAACTGCAAGGTTGCTGGTTCAAATCCTCAGTGGAGCCAAGGAAAACTTCTTGGCAAAATTCAGAAGCTAAAAGCTATAGAACCAGAATAATTCATCTTGTTTAGAATTGACTCTCTCTACAGCGGAACTTCTCCATCTAAATTGGCTTAAAACAAGCAAACAAAAAAAGCATAGTTAAAACTGGTTTCAGGACCCCAAGAAAAACCAAATGGGGTCATCTATCTCCTGGCCCTGCATCCCCCTCCAGTGCATGATGGCCAATTTCAAAATTGGGTTTTCAGAATATGGGGAAAAGTTAAAACTGGAAAAACTCTGCACATTGTGTAAACTAAAGTGGCTGTCGTTTGGAGTGGGGTAGCCAGACACGGGAACCTACAATCCAAAATTTGCCCAAGCAGGGAACGTTGTGACAGGTCCCCCTGGGCACCCTGACCAATACCCATACATTGATCAGTGGCTAAATCTGGTACAACACCCCCTACCATGGTTAATCAAATACATAAAAAGGGCTACAAAGGAGGACAAAGAGTTGCCCCCTCTTACCCTAGGCCTTCTAGGAAAGAACCTCAACACCCCACCCCAGACAGCACCACTGGCCAACCCTTGTCCCCACTGCATAACCGCAGCAGGGCCCCACACCCACCCAGGGTTCTGCCCCTCCAAGAGGCACCCCCCAATGGAAGACAGTAGCTGGGTTCACTCATTCTTTATCCACATCCCCTTTTCCTCAGGTGGCTTGTACCATTGGAAGGCTCAGCACCCTCCATTCTCTAAAAAGCCTTAGGCACTCACAGGACTCCTGGAGTCCATTCTGTAGACTCACTGCCTCACTTGAAATAACTGTCAGCAGTTACTTCTCTTTCTGTTTACCACCGAAGAGAAAAGCAGAATTAAATAAAAGGCCCTTAAGGCCATTATAGGTCTGTTGGAAGGTATAATAGAAGAAAACTGAGACCGAATTAAAGACATTTTCCCCTCTACCTGACCCCAGTGGGACCCCAACACCTTGGGGGTCACCAGCCTCTGAACACTTTTCACCAGTATCTTTTAGCAGGGGTTAAGGGGGCGGCTAGGAGGCCCACACCCGGGCCCATCCTAATATATGGATAATATCCCCCATGGGCACTGAGGAAGAAAACCTGTCCAGACCACAGGCACAACCAGTGCCTAAAGAATATCTTAGTTTATAGTAATATTACTCAGCCATTTCCTTTATATAATCCTGCATGTAGTCGGAGCTATACTGACTCATTTAGTGTTGATTTATAAAATCCTACTATATAACCGTATAGTAGCTTATAGTGAGAGAAATGCCTAGAGCAGTCACAGAGCAGAAGCAGTACATGGGAAAACAGCCAGACCATGACAAGAATCAAAGATCCAAGTGGTGGCGTCCCTGCCTGAAAGGGCATATGCTGTATGGCAGGCTTGGAGCAAGTGCCTTTCCTCCTGATAAAGGAGTTGTAGTACTTAGCACCTAGTTCCTGTGGAAAGTAGGCCTCAGGCCTGAGATCCTGGAATTAACTGAGGGAGAAGAACCCCTCTGGTGTGACCAGTCATGGCGGCTGTACACCCTATCGGTCTTTTCTCGCTTCTTTGCTAGCTCAAATCATCCTCCCATAAATATCTAAAGAGAAAAACACAAGTCTGTCAGCTCCCATTGCATTAAGCTTACAATATCCTTCTATTAGAAATCCTTTGAAATCTCCAGCCCCCTACTGTGCACGGCCCACCTCCCTGCCTGGGTGACATAATAGGGTGGCCCCCTCACTTGTAACTCTGCCAACCTCAATTCTGTACCCCGCAGAATGGTGGATTCTGCCAGACACAAGGACTATGGTCCCCGAGACCTTAGGACAGGCCATAGTTAGGGACACGCACCAGGACACACACTTAGGACAGACAGGACTAACTAAGCTGCTGAGGGCCAGATACCACATTCCACATCTACATGAATTTATCAGGGAAACCACAACTCGGTGTGATGCATATGCCAGGATAAATCCAGGAGGCAGCAGGTTTAATCAGGCATAAATAAGACTTAGGGGTGCTAGCTCTAGAGAACACTGGAAGGTAAACTTCACTAAAGTAAAGCCCTTGGTGGGTGGCTGCAAATGCATTCTTGTATTTGTGGACATGTACTCTGGATGGGTCAAGGCCTTCCCCACTAGGTCTGAGACCGCTTTAATGGTTACAAAAAGCTATTAGAGGACCTGGTCCCTCAGTTCAGCTTCCTCCTGATTCTAGGATCAAATAATAGCCCTGCATTAACAGCACAAGTTTCTCAGGGCCTGGCCAAGGCCCAGGCATATCTTGGAAATTACACTGTGCCTATCACCCCCAGAGTTCAGGGCAAGTCAAGAGAATGAGCCGGACCATAGAAGAAACTCTGACAAAGTTTATCCTAGAGACTGGTGAGAATTGGGTCGGCCTGCTTCCTTTTATCCTCCTCTGCATCCGATGTACCCCCTACCACAAAGGTTTCTCTCCCCTTAGAAATCATGTCTGGAAGGGCCCCTCCCTTGCTCCCAAAACTCGCAGATACTGTGCAAGCTGAAATCCATAACCATGCACTCCTTAAGTCCTCACAGGCGCTTCAGTCTGTCCAATCCCAGGTGCATCAGCTCATCAGAAACATTCAAACCCCACCAGTGGACCCCACAAACCAGCCAGCACATTCCTTCCATCCTGGGGACTCAGTCCTTGTTAAGAAATTCACCACCTCCGGTCTGACTCCCAGTTGGAAGGGACTCTGTATGGTTATCTTGACCACTCCCACCACACTTAACGTGGATGGACTGACTGCCTGAATTCATCACACCCATGTTAAGGCTGCCCCACCAGAAAAGCGATGGAGCATCGACCACTCATCCCTGGATCCGCTAAAGCTAAGACTTTTGGCTCTTCGAGGTCACCTCGCTTGCCTCCTTAACCCTTGCTGTAAGCCCCCAAAAAAGACCGCCCTTGGAGCCCATTTATTATCAGTGGATCCTTAAGGTGGGCTCTATGGGAGAATATGTTAGTTCTCTAATAGGACAGGGATCCACTCTTGTCAACTTAACCCTTTAGTACACCCCAAAAAAGCACTGTTACCTTCACCTTAGACCTGTGTGCCCTCCTAGGCCAATACCTAAATTTCAGAACAAGTGAAAATGTAGCCAGATGCAGCAGATCAGGTGCAAAAAAAAAAAAAAAAAAACTCCAGACCATGGAATTATACTTATGTCCAGGGTCCACCCCACAAAAGAAATAGAACTGTGGAGATTTAAACGAGTTGCTTTGCCCCCACTGAGGTGGCAAAACTATCTCTACCATCCTGGCATATGTCAAAAACAAAGACCCATTCATCTCCTTTCAGCGGGCATCTCCCCCATCCCAGTGCTCTGCTGAGTCCTGTAGCCCAGTCAAAACAACTGTAACTACCCCAGATAGTACAACAGGGTGAACTTGGGGGCTCAGGGTATATATGGACAGGTGAAATATAGAAGTCAGGTAAACTCCCTAGCCAAAATGGTACTCCAAAATAGAGGGGGGCTGGACTTACTGTTCCTAAAACAAGGAGGGGTCTCTGTGCAGCTCTCAATGAACAATGCTGTTTTTATGCTAATAAATCTGGACTTAGCCGAAACAGCCTTGCCCTAGTTAGGCAAAATCTAAAAAATAAAAAACACCTCCGAGAAGCTTCTAAAAGTTGGTATCAAAAAAAATGTTTTCCTGGTCCCCCGGCTCACCTCCCTACTCACAGGACTGGCAGGACCCTTAACCCTACTCATACTGGGACTAATATTTGGTCCTCTCCTCCTAAATCAGCTACTCAGAATAATCCAGACAAAAGTCAATTCTGTGAAGTTAATGGTCCTAAGATCCCAGTACGAACCCAAGCCAGACTGACCAAACAGTCTTAACTAGAAAATCAATGATTTGATTCATGTACAAAACAACAGAGGGGAATGTGATAGGGGCTAGAACTGAAGCCTAAGCACCGCCATCTTATAGAGAAGCCACTTGGGCCCTGGGCAGAGGTGTCGTTCTCAGAACAGTTAATGTACATCAATTCTCAGAAGTGTTAAGGGTAAAAATTTCCACTGCTACCCCCCTTCCCTTGCAACAAAACGCAGACTTTAGCTTCTGTACAAACAGCTTGCCTTGCACACCCCTCTGCCCTCCTGAAAAAAAAAGGATGTGGTTTTGCAGCTTAAATGCCTTGCTCCCCCTGAGCTCGGTGCCACAGGTTGGAGAGACATGAGTCCTCTGTGGACGCTGGCAGTAAAGATCCTGCAATTTGGCATACTTTTGTCTTGGTGTTGATTTTCTGCTCGCTCCAGTGCTACAGTTTCCCCAAACTCATTATTTATGCTATCATTTTTTTCTGTAGGTTTATGGGGAACAGGTGGTGTTTGGTTACATGAATAGGTTCTTTAGTGATTTCTGAGGTTTTGGTGCTCCCATCACCTGAGTAGTAGATACTGTACCAAATTTGTAGTCTTTTATCCCTTACCCTTTCAGAAAAAATTTGTACCATTAACATG
>CAUYLG010058650.1:0-70623 GCA_963573385.1 Cacajao melanocephalus
TTCAGCATTTGCATAGCATTTCACAGACTTAAATGAAATATTGGTTGGCTGTTTGTTTGTTATTTTCTTCCCTTATTCCTTCCTGTCTCTGTTGTTAAGTATAATTATCGGCATAAAAGAGGTTTTTAATACCTATTCCTAGATTGTATTCCAGCCTGGGCAACAGAGCAAGAATTCTGTTCTCTCTCCCCCTTTTTTCTTTCTTCTTCTTTGTTTCTCTCATTTAAAAAAAAAAAGAAGAAGAAGAATATTGAGTATTGCCCCCCAGTCTCTTCTGGCTTGTAGGGTTTCTGCTGAGAGGTCTGCTGTTAGTCTGGTCACCTTTGTAGGTGATCTGGCCTTTCTCCTAGCTGCTCTTAACATTTTTTCTTCCATTTCAACCTTGGAGAATCTGATGATTATGTGTCTTGGGGTTGAAGGTCTCATGGAGTATCTCACTGGGGTTCTCTGCATTTCCTGAATTTGAATTTTGGTCTGTCTTGCTAGGTTGGAGAAGTTCTCCTGGATGGCATCCTGAAGTATGTTTTCCACCTTGGTTCCATTCTCTCCATCTCTTTCAGATACCCCAGTCAATTGTAGATTTGTCTCTTTACATAATCCCATATTTCTTGGAGGTTTTGTTCATTCCTTTTCATTCTTTTTTTCCCTATTATTGTTTGCCTGCCTTATTTAAGAAAGATAGTCATCAAGCTCCGAGAGTCTTTTATCCCCTTGGTCTGTTATGCTGTTTATACTTGTTATTGCATTGAGAAGTTCTCATGTTACGTTTTTCAGTTTCATTAGGTCTGTTATGATTCTCTCTAAACTGGCTATTCTAGCTATTAGCTTCTGTATTGTTTTATCATGTGTCTTAGTTTCTTTGCATTGGTTACAACACGCACCTTTAGTTAAGCAAAGTTCGTTATTATCCACCTTCTGAAGCCACTTTTGTCAATACAGCTATCTTGGCCTCAGCCCAGTTCTGTGCCCTTGCTGGAGGGTGTTGTGGTTATTTGGAGAAGAGGCACTCTGGCTTTTTGAGTTTTCAGTGTTTTTGCACTGATTCTTTCTCATCTTTGTGGGCTTAACTGCTTTTGATCTTTGAGGTTGCTGACCTTTGAGTGGGGTTTTTGTGGAGTCTTTTTTGTTACTGATGTTGTTGTTTGTTTGTTTTACTTTTAATAATCAGGCCACTCTACCATGAGGCTTCTGTGGTTTCCTGGGGTTTGCTCCAGATCATAGTTGCCTCAGTTTTTCCCATACTTGGAGGTATCACCAGTAATGGCTGCAAAACAGCAAAGATGGCAACCAGCTCCTTCCTCTGGAAGCTCCATCCCAGTTGCCTGCACCAACACACCTGTAGGAGGTGGCTGGAGACCCCTGTTGAGAGGTCTCACCCAGTCAAGAGGAACAGGATCAGGGACCCACTTAAAGAAGAAGTCTGGCTGCTTTTTGGTAGAGTAAGTGTGCTGTGTTGGGGGGACTCTTTCCTATCCAGATCATTTGTATCCTCCAAAGCCAGCAGGCTGGAACAGCTGAGTCAATCAAACTGCAGAGATGGCAGCTGCCCCTCCACATAGGAGCTCCATCCCAAGGAGAGATGAGAGCTCTGTTTGTAGAATCCTGGCTGGAGTGTCTGAAGCCCCTGAGGGGAGATCCTGCCCAATGAGGAGGGATGGATCAGGGTCCTGCTTAAAGAAGCAGTCTGACCACAAGCTAGCAAGGCAGCTGTGCTGCGTTGTGGAAGACTCTTCCTCGTCCAGACCATTTGTATTGTCCAAAACTATTAGGCTACTACTAGTCTACTACTGAACTGCAGAGATGGTGGCCACCCCTACCCCCACTAGCATGGCTATAATCAAAAAGGTAGATAATAGCTAATGTTGGCAAGTGTATAGACTGAATTGTATCCCCCTAAGATTCCTGTGTTGAAGCTCTAGCCTCCAGTGTGATTATATTTGAATATAGGCCCTTTAGACAAGTACTTAAGGTTAAATGAGGTCATAAGGGTAAGATCCTAATCCACTATAACTGGTATCTTTATGAGAGGAGAAAGAGACACCATGGATATGTGCACAGAGAAAAGGCTATGTGAGGACACAATGAGAAGGCAGCCATCTGCAAGCCAAGGAAAGAGCAACCAAATCTTCTCACACCTTGATCTTGGATTTCTAGTTTCCAGAATTGTGAACAAACACATTTCTGATTTTTAAGCCACCCAGTCTGTGGTATTTTGTTTGGCAGCCTTCGCAAACTAATACAGCAAGAATGTGGAGAAATTGGGACCCTTATATACTGCTGGTGGGATTGTAAAATGGTACAGCCACTTTGAAAAACAGTCTGGTAGTTACTGAAACAGTTGAACATAGAGTTACCATATGACCCAGCAATCTTTGGGATAATGAAATGTTGTAAAATTGTGGTGATAGTTGCACAACTCTGTGAATATACTAAAATTCATGGAATTGTACACTTTCAATGGAGGAATTGTATTTAAATATATCTTGATAAAGATGTTAAAATCAGTACTCAGATTTTACTGAACAAGGGTCAAAGTATATGTGTAGCTCGGATGTGGTGGCTCATGCCTGTAATCCCAGCACTTTGGGAAGCCAAGGCAGGCGGATCACCTGAGGTCAGGAGTTCGAGACCAGCCTGGTCAACAAGGTGAAACCCCGTCTCTACTAAATACAAAAACTTAGCTGGGTGTGGTGGTGCATGCCTGTAATCTCAGCTACTTGGGAGACTGAGTCAGGAGAATCTCTTGAACCCGGGAGGCAGAGGTTGCAGCTGAGACTGTGCCATTGCACTCCAGCCTGGGTGATAAGAGCAAAATTCTGTCTCACAAAACAAGTATGTGTATAAATGGTTCATACATGAAGAAACTCAGAAAAGTTAATTTTGGGGAAATTATTAGCCTTGCAGTGCTAATTGAAAATTACAAAAGAGAATATTGATGGAGTTAAATTGATACAATTATTTATTAGAACAACTGTTTTAAAGAGTGCTATAGGAAAGCACACAATCTATGAAATTATTTATTTTCAGCTAATAATCTACATTTGGGAATATAGTCAAAACTTTTCAAATACCCAATAATTGGGAAGATATATCGATACAATAATTGGGATTAAAGTAGCAAACATGGGCTATATTATAATAATAAATGGAAAAGTATGTGTAAGATAATGAGAAAAGTAGAATACTAATTAGTTTGCAAATGCTGATGACTGTACATAAGTAAGCCTACATTGTTGAATATAATGAAGATAAATTAGTAAGACATGGTACCAGAATTCCTCTTAGGGAGAAAAAAAAAAACTATCTTCATTTGACAAAATACCCTGATAAGCTGTTTCAGGTATAAAATGAGACTCTGAAATATGGGTATGAGCAGAAGCCCTGGCAACACAAGAAAAACTGCCCTGCCTAAACACTGAGAGAAATTAACTTTTGCTCCTGAGAGAGAGAAAAAAATAAAGTGATGAGAAGAGATAAGCCAAGCAAGGAGGAAAGGGGAGAGACAAGACAAGCGGAGAAGTCTGGGTGGTACATGGAATTAATGAATAATGGGGAAAGAGTTGAAAATTTGACTTTTATAGAATAAGAGTGTCTAATACATAAATTTAAAGTTATTTTTCCAAATCTTAAAATCTCATGAAAGCTTTATGTGAATGGGGTTTTGTGGAAACTGAGGGAAAGGCTGATGTTAAGGTGGTTGGAACAGTGAAAAGACAGTGCACATGGAAGTAGGGGCTCATGGGTAGAACGGACAGATGAAAATAAGCCCCTCAGAAATTACTGATAATCGGACAGGCGTAGGAGCTCATGCCTGTAATCCTAGCACTTTGGGAGGCTGAGGCAGGTGGCTTACTTGAGTCCATTAGTTTGAGACCAGCCTGGACAGCATGTTGAAATCTTGTTTCTACAAAAAAAATTGGCCAGGCACGTTTCTATAGTCCTAGCTACTAGGGAGGCTGAAGTGGGAGGATCGATTGAGCCAGCAAGGTCGAACCTGCAGTGAGCCGAGATCATACCACCATACTATAGCTTAGGTGACAGAGAGCAACCATGTCTCAAAAAAGAAAGAAAGAAAGAAATTACTAGTGTTGGTAATCTTTGAAGGGCTATGGACACCCAAATTGGATGTCTGGGACGATCTTATTTAGATTGCAAAGAGAAGGGAGGCTCTAGCTGACATTTTCCTTACGTAAGGATAAGAAGATAACATGATGTAAATGTAGATGTTTTAAGTTTATGGTATGAATTTTTTTTTAATTGCATTTGTTCTAACAACATTGATTCCCATCTACTAACTAAAACAGAATGAATGGATACTGGTTAAGCTCCTGCCTCAGTGAAATCCAGTGGACATGATTCAAGTGTACCTGTATGATGAGTAGGAGAAATGGAAATGAATATGTAAAATGTAACAATTTATACTCACTCTCTTTTAGCAGTAAGGTTGGAAGGAATCTAGGTGAGGCCATCGAAATTTAGAGAAATTATCTTTTTTTTCTTTTTTTTTTTTGAGACAGGATCTTACTCTGTTACCCAGTTGGAGTGCAGTGGTGTACACACAGCTCCCTGTTGCTTTGACCTCCCAGGCTCACTTGATCCTCCCACCTCAGCCTCCTGAGTAGCTGGGACTATAGGTGTATGCCACAATGCCCAGCTAATTTTTGTATTTTTTTAAATAGAGATAGGGTTTCGCCATGTTGCCCAAGCTGGACTTGAACTCCTGTGCTCAAGCGACGTGACCACCTTGGCCTCCCAAAGTGCTAGGATTACAGGCACAAGCCACCATGCCCAGCTAGGAAAATCATTCTAATGTATTCTATGTTGAAGTGTTACTAGAGCAAAAATATGATCAAATGTTCAAGAAGGGTGGTATGTAAGAAAAATTGAAAAGAATGAATGTGTAAATGACCGTCTCAGGGAGCATTTAGAAGTTCTTAATTGCCCAACTCCAGAATTCATGACTTCCATTGATTTGGCCAGAGGAGGATTACTAAACGGCCCTAATTTACAGATGGCAGGTCTATGGCACAGGGCCTAGAAGTGATTTTCCCAAGGTTATAGAGCAAGCCAAAGGGTGAGTTGAAAATAGAACTGTACCTCACATTCCCATGCGGCTATATGATAACTTGTGTACTGTCAGCAAAGAGTTGAGGAATGAATGTCCTGGAGAGGTTAGCATAGTTTTATGACTAAAGGAGTCTTGCTCAATAATTGCAAATGTTACTTGACAATAGCAAATGACCTACCTAATCTTATAAACAGTAACATCCCGGGCACTTAGGCAAAATCTTCAAAGAAAATAAAATTCCCGTTTGACAATTGAAAAAAAATTTTAAATGCACAGCTCCATTGTCATGAAGCTACCACTTTTGTAATGCTTAAGCCTATAGAGATAGTCACCTTCAACCCTCCCCTCTAAAGACTAAACTTTCAAGTGGTGACTCCTCAGCTCTGTAATATCAGCCAGCTTATAGGATCTTGCAGAGTGTCTAAATGTTTTCATAAGTGTGGATTTTCTAAAGACTAAGTTTCACTGGTAACTTTCTGTAAGTTTTCTTACTGAATTAACAGAACTAGAAAGGAGAATGGAAAAGTCTGATAGTTAAGCCTAGGGCTCAGCCACTAAATTTAGATCTCTAGGTAGCCAGGCTATGGAGAGATCGCTTACCTAGCTGTGATGCTTATACCTGGGGATGTTTTAGGAAAACAACAAAAGCTAGGTCCACTATTATGTAACTGTTCTCTGGGGTGGCTTCTTACAGTATACTGATCTATTCAATAGAGAGCTTAAAATTTTATGTTTTCAGGAGTGTGTTCATCCCATTCCCACTTTTCAGAAAGAATTTTTAAAAGTGAGTTCTGTGTAAATGGGCTAATACTTTTGGTTCAGCCCTAAGTGAGATTATCACAATCACAGGAATTCTTGACTCCTAGTTTTCCCCCCTTCAGATGCAGGGCTACACTGTTACTGCTTCTAATCTGTTCTTCAGATTCATGGTCCTGACCAGAAAATAACATCTAAGTGTACAACAGAAGAAAGAAAACCAGAGGTCCCACAACTATTTCTAAGCAAGCTGTCACTGACCGATAAACTGGTGATAGAAGTCAGCCCTTTCCATAGCGTAACATCATAAAGTATCTTAGAGGTCCCATAAAAAGCAGAACTATAGAACTACTTGGACAAAATGTATGTCAAAAACATCCATCAATAAAATCTGATATGTTGAAAATGTTGCCTTTACAGGCAATATTTTTTTTATAAACAACCCAGTTATGAGGTAAAGGAATAATCCAAACCAAATTTGCATGTAACTTTCTGCTCCTTCCATCTCTTCTAGCATAAATATTTTGGCTGCTACATTTTCTTTCCCCTCTAGCATCACAGTGACATAGGTTAGGACTTTCTGGGTTAAACACACATAAATATGTAGGTTAAACACATTTTGCTGGTCCGGTGTAGTGGCTCACTCCTGTAATCCTAGTGCTTTGGATGTCAGTGCTTTGAGATCCTCAAGGGAAGATCCTCAAGGAAGGATCTCTTGAGGCCAGGAGTTTGAGACCACAGCTCTACAAAAATGAAAAGTTAGCTGGGCGTGGTGGTGTGCACCTCTGGTCCTAGCTACAGGAGGATAGCATGAGCCCAAGAGTTTCAGGCTGCAGTGAGCTAGGATTGTGCCATTGTACTCCAGCCTGGGAGACCAAATGAGATCCTGTCTCTAAAGTAAATCAATAAGTACATTTTGGATGGGGCATGGATATAGCTTTATTTAGAATGCCTTTTGAGTATTCTTGGTCATTCTACTGTTTGGATTCTGGCCACATACGGGATTCATCTCTGCCAACGAAAATAGAAAGGCCATATTTCACACAGAAGGAAAAAGAAATTTGAAGAACTGCATGTAGTCAATAGTTTATCTAGGTTGCCCATTTTCTCCTTTCTCTTAGTTTGATCTATACTCTATTTTACTGTCCTGGCTTTTTAGTTAGAACCCTGGTTTAGTAATTTCTGTGCATACAATTCCAATGTATGGACTATTAATATTTTAATTGATTCATGTATTCATCCATCAGTCTATTTACCAATATTTTTGTTACCATAGGGAGTACAAACTCCTCCTACCCTTAATAAGACTGCAGTTAAATGGGAGAAATTGTTTGCCTCAGTGACAAACACAGTGTAAAAATGTATGAAATGCTAGAGGTATGCTTTGGGGTCAGAAAGACTTAAGTTCAAATCCAATCCCTGCCATTTATTAACTGAGTATCAAATTACTCAACTTCATTGAGTCTCAGTTTTACCGTCAAGAAAATGAGTGTGACAATTATTTTTCAAGATGGCCCTAAATGATGCTGTAATTCATGCGCTTGTATAATCCTCTTACCTTGAATGTGAGTGGAACCTAGTGACTTGCTTCTAAAAAACAGAATTCTGGAAAAGTGATGGGATGCCACTTCCATGATAGGGATACAAATGACTGGCTATCTTCTTACTAGATTTTTCTCTATTGCCTTTTTAGCTTATATCCTTTGATGAATCAAGCTGTCATTTAGAGAGCCTCATGTGGGAAGGACTGAGAAAGTTGTCTAGCCAGCAGTCATTGGGCAACTGAATCCTACTGACAACCATGTGAATGGGCTGGGAAGCAAATCTTTCTCAGTCAAGGCTTGAGATGACCACAGCCCCAGTCAGCACCTTGATTATAGCCTATGAGTCCCTGAGGCAGAAGAACCAGTGAAGTCAGCCCAGATTCCCAACCCACAGAAACTCTTAGATAATAAATGTTTAAAGCCACTACATTTTGGGGGTAATTTGTTACACATCAATAGATAACTAACATAATAGGATTACATATTCCTTACAGAATTATTGTGGGATACATATCAGAATGTATATAAGAATTAGAATAATGATGATGGTGATGATGATGATGACAACAGGAGATCCCAGCTGAGCTTCGAATAAGGTTCAGAACTGGTAGAAGTGCTACTGTTGTGAAGAAAATATTTTCAGTGTGTGACCCCGTGAATAGTACAAGAAAGATGAAGATATAGGGAGCAGAGTAATATTGCATTTCTCATTCAGGACCAAACTGACTGATAGAAAGGGGCTTGTGAGCAAAAACTAAAGTAGCAGTTTTATGAGACTCAGTAAACAAGAAATGTTGCTTGGGGGCCCAGGTGACAAATTTTGGCAAAGAATTTGGGAGAGGGCTCTTCTCCCACTTCTGCTCAGTTTGGAGGGTAGCTACCACTATGTTTGTGGTTGGTGAACGGGAGTCCATGGTAAGAAGCGTAAGCACACTGGATTTGGGGCAGCTTCTGAGAAGGTAAGCTAAGGACCTACATCATCTTAAGCCAATGAAACTGAGGAGGTAAGTGTCTTATAGGATATGCAGAGTTTTGACAAAGAAAGGTAAATGGATATTCTAAACTGAGGGAACAGTACACCAAAGATTCGGAGCTATGAACATAAATTATTTCCTTAGGGAAAAGCAATGATGTTGTGTGACCAGAGAAAGAAGTACAAACTAGTTAACACTTCTGGTTCTGATTCTGATTCAGTCTCTAGGGCAGTGATTCTCAAAACTTTTAGGTGTTAGTTTCTCTTCCTAATAATTTTCTTATAAACTGTTGATAGGTTCCAAGAGCTTTTGTTTTGTGGATGATATCTTTTGAATATTTGCCATATTTAGAAATGTAAATGGATAAATTTTTTAAATATTTAGTTTGCATTCATCTAACAAAAATAAACCCATTACATGTTAACATAAACAAAACATTTTTATGGAAAATATAGTTTCTAAACCACAACCAAAATAAATGAGAAGAATGACATTCTTTTACCTTTTTTGAAAATTACTTTTGTGTCTGGCCTAATAAAACTCATCTGGATTTTCATATTTGTTTCTATATCAATCTGTTGCAGTATCACGTAGCCTCTGGAAAACTGCAGTGTACACTTGTGAGAGGATGTGAGTGGAAATGGCAAATTGTGTCTTTGTACTATGAAAATAGTTTTGATCTCCCAGACCCCCTGAGAGAGCTTCAGGGACCTGGATCACACTTTGAAAATCACTGCCCTAGAATAAGAGCAGTAGATATTATTGAGAGAAGAAGCCAGAGTTTACATGTGTAGTAATGATAATGATGATGATAATAATTAATAATAATAATATTGAGAGCTAACATTGATTGGTTACTTCTAAGCACTCACAAAAACCTAGGAAGTGTTTACAATTATCCTTTACAGATAAGGAAACTGAGGACAAAGACATTAGTAACTTGAGCAAGTTTAGACAGCTAGTAAGTAGTGGTGAAACTCAACACAAACACGAGCAGCCTGGCTCCAAAGCCTGTCCTCTTAACCACTGCACCACCCTGCCTCTCTCACAGACAAAGGCCTGCAGTATAATTGACAAAGGCTTGAGTCATCCCGCTTGCCCACTCCTTTTCCCTCCTCTCCCTGCCATTTTCGGTTTCAATGCCCCTTTCTTTTTTCCTGCCTGTTTAGGGAACTCATATTTCTCTTCACTCTGCACTAAGTCCTTGTCCGTTGCCTGTTGTTCATTATTCCCACCACTCCACAGAAACTGCTCTGCAAAGGCACCAGTGACCTTATAATTACCAGATTCAGTGGCCACTTGTTAGTCCTTGTCATCTTTGCTCTTTGAGATATGGGTTATTACTACTTTCTTTTTTTTTTTTATTAATATTCTCTCCTGTCTTAGGTATTCTGACACCAGATGCTTTGGTTTCTTTTACTACCTATTTAATAATTTCAGAAAATCCTTTTTTGAGGTCTTCTTCTTTGGCCAGTCCCTTAAACATCTTAATTCCCCAGTATTTGGTTCTAGGCCCTTCTTCTCATTCTGTGTCTTCTTCAACTGCCACACCATTCACTTCCATGGCTGTAATGACTATATACTGTTAAGGACCAAAGATATTATTTATAGCCCAGGCCTCTGTCATATGTCCAAATGATGCCTGGACATGTCCTCAGACACCTCAGAATCAACACATCCAAATTTTAATCCATCATCTCTCCCTTCAAACTGGTCTCTCCTCCTGTGATCTCTGACCTGGGAAATTATACCACTATCCTCCATGAGCCAGACACTTGGGAGTCATTCCAGACTTCTACCTGTCTCATGGTTCTACTGGATCTACTTCTGAAACATTTCTGATATCTACCTTTTCTTCATTTTTCAAGGTTACTACCCTAGCTCAGGCCCTCCTCTTCTTTTATCCAGACATATTAGTCTCATTAGTAGTTCACTTCTAGTTCTGGCTCTTGACAGTTCATCCACAGTGACCAGGGTCACCAGTCTGCACAACTCTAAAGACCATCATTACCTTGTCTCCTACATTATTGGTACCCCTGGAGTTGTAGAGCCCTGAGGCTTTATACTATACTAGTGTCAAATCCCATGTCTGATTAGGTTACACTATATCCAGAAACCACTTCAGTGATTCCCTATTTCCTCAGGTAGCCCATACCCTGACATGATTAGTGTTTAGTTATTACGCCTGGATAATAAACTACTCTAAGCGTAGTGCAAACATTTTATTAGATTCATGGATTGTGGGTATCAGAGATTTGGAAAGGTTGTGGGAACAGAGTTTCTTTCTGTTTCCTGATGTCTTAGATGGGATACTTTCAGGGCCTTACCTGAAAGTATCTCAGCAGATGGTGATTAGGATCATCTGAAGGATTATTTACTCACAAGTCTGGTCCCTGGGCCAGGTGGAGAAGATCAGGACTGCTGACGACAGCACCTCTGTGTAGCCTCTCCTTGTGGCTTGGTTTCTTTGTAGCTTGATGGCTTCTGGGTAGAGTATTTCAGAGTTCCAGGTGCAAGTGCTCCAGAGAGCAAGGTGAAAGCTACATTGTCATTTAACAGGCTCTGAATTTTCAGTGTCACTTCTACCACATTTTATTGGTTATAAGCAAATTTGTCCAGCTGCAAGGGGAGGGACATAGACTTTACCTTTCAATTAAAAGAATATCAGGGCCGGGCGCGGTGGCACATGCCTATAATCCCAGCTTTGGGAGGCTGAGGAAGGCAAGTCACTTGGGGTCAGGCATTCAAGACCAGCCTGGCCAACTGGCAAAACTCTGTCTCTACTAAAACTACAAAAATTAGCTGGGCATGGTGGTGCACGCCTGTAATCCCAGCTACTAGGGAGGCTGAGGCAGGAGAATCGCTTGAACCTGAGAGGCAGAGGTTGCAGTGAGCCGAAATCGTGCCACCGTACTCCATCCAGCCTGGGTGACAGAGCAAGACTCTGTCTCAAAAAAAAAAGAGTGTCATGTCACATTATAGATAAGCAAGTGGAGATGTTGTTGTGGGCATCTATAGAAAATACAATCTGCCACACAAATAATACCACAACTGCCTGCAAGCCCTTTGGGAGGCCGAGGTGTGTGGATCACCTGAGGTGGGGAGTTTGAGACCAGCCTGACCAACATGGAGAAAGCCCATCTCCACTAAAAGTACAAAAAATTAGCCGGGCGTGGTGGCGCATGCCTGTAATCCCAGCTACTCAGGAAGCTGAGCTAGGAGAATTGCTTAAACACGGGAGGCGGAGGTTGCTGTGAGCTGAGATCACACCATTGCACTCCAGCCTGGGCCACAAGAGCAAAACTCTGTCTCAAAAAAAAAAAGAACAGTTAAGTTTGCCCTACATAAGAATTTTTAAAACTTCTATGCAGACATTTATTAATACATACAGATGGGGTAAATTATAAAGAAAAACAAGAGAATGATCAGCTTAAAATTCTATATAATAGTTACATTTTGACCAGGTGCGGTGGCGAACACCTGTAATCCCAGCACTTTGGGAGGCCGAGGTGGGTGGAACATGAAGTCAGGAGTTTGAAACCAGCATGACCAACATGATGAAATCCTGTCTCCACTAAAAATACAAAAATATTAGCTGGGTGTGGTGGCACGTGCCTGTAGTCCCAGCTACTCAGGAGGCTGAGGCAGGAGAATCGCTTGAACACAGGAGGCGGAGGTTTTGGTAAGCCCAGATCATGTCACTCCACACTCCAGCCTGGGTGACAGAGCAAAACTCCATCTCAAAAAAAAAAAAAAAAAAAAGTTAAATTTTGAGGAGGTGGTAACTCACCAATTTTACATCTATAAATTATCCTATGGAATGAACTATGGAATCCTATGGAATACAAATGTATACAAATGTATCCTATGGAATACAAATATACCTTTCTAAAGATATATTTGCAAGCGTATTAATCCTTATATTTTATATCAGGGATAACACAAAAATTTTTGATAGGGAACCAGTTAAATAATTACGACATGCATACAAATAATGGAATCCTATACGTATGTTAAAAATGATAGTCTATCTTTTCAAAAGAAGACATACACGCAGCCAACAAGCATGAAAAAATGTTCAACATCACTAATCATTAGAGAAATACAAACCAAAACTACAATGAGATAACCATCTTACACCAGTGAGAATGGCTATTATTAAAAAGTGAAAAAATAACAGATGCTGACAAGGTTGCAGAGAAGAAAAATACTTAAACACTGCTGGTGAGAATATAAATTGGTTCAGCCATATTAGAAAGCAGTTTGGCGATTTCTCAAAGAACTCAAAGCAGAACTATTCAACCAAGCCATCCTATTATTGGATATAGGCCCAAAGGAATATAAATCACTCTACCATAAAGACACATGCATGTGTATGTTCATTGCAGCACTATTCATGATAGCAAAGACATAGAATAAACCAAAATGCCTGTCGATGGTAAACTGGATAAAGAAAATGTGGTACATATGCCATGGAATACTACGCAGCCACAAAAAGAACAAGATCGTGTCCTTTGTAACAATATAGATGGAGCTAGAGGCCATTATCCTAGATAAACAAATACAAGAACATAAAACCAAATACCACATGTTCTCATTTATAAGTGGGAGCTAAACAGTGAGTACATAGGGACACAAGGGAACAACAGACACTGAGGCCTACCTAAGGATGGAGGGAGGGAAGAGGGTAAGGATCAAAAAACTGCCTATCCTGTACAATGCTTATTACCTGGGTGGTGAAATAATTTGTAAACCAAACCCCTGTGACATGCTATTTACATATAACAAACCTGTACATGTGCCTCTGAACCTAAAATAAAAGTAAAAGAAAAATGATAGTCATGATATATTAGCATGAAAAAAAAGTGCTCACAATATTTTTTTCTTTTTCTTTCGTTTTTTTTTTTGTTTTTTTTTTTTTTTAGACAGAGCCTCTCTCTCTCACCCAGGCTGGAGTGCAGTGGCGCAATCTTGGCTCATTGCAACCTCCACCTCCCAGGTTCAAGCAATTCTCCTGCCTCAGCCTCCTGAGTGGCTGAGACTACAGGTGCATGCCACCACGCCCAGCTAATTTTTGTATTTTTAGGATGAGCCACCGTGCCCGGCCCACAATATTTTTTTCAAATGATAAAAGGAGACTAGAGAATATCATGTATACGACAATCCCATCTGTGTCTGTGTGGGGTGGGAGGTGGTTAAAGAGAGAGGTATATGGAAGGAAATGGGTTATCTCTGAATAATGATATTTCTGGATGAATTTACCATCCTTTTCATATTTTTCTGGTTTGCCATCCTTTTCATATTTGTTTGCCTCATCAGATTTGTTTGCTCATATAAACTATCATTTTGTGTGGAAAAATAGATACCCTTGCCTAGGTAAAATGTATTCATTCTTCAGAGCTCTTGGTCATCAACTCAGGAGGGGATAAGGAGGGCAGGACAATTCTCTTCATTTTTCAGATGGAATATCTGAGAGCTAGAAGAGAGATGAGGGACCTTGCCAAATGGCCACACAGCAAGTTAATGTCAAAAGTATTCAAAAAGTATATTAGTTAGCTATTCTATAATTACCCATTATGTAAAAGTACAGGACACTTACCACAATCATTAGGAACGTATCTCAAGATGCAAGATTTATACACATATGGTAACACCTAAATAGCTAATGCACAAATAGCATGTGCCAAAAAAATTTGAGGAATTTCAGGCTTCTGGTTAGATAATGGAAAACCTTAAAGAACGAGCTTGGAAAGAATTAACATGGTAAGTGGTTAGGAAATACGGCTCCCAAGAACAAAAGGGCAGGTGGAAACTGGAAACCCATAGTTTATTCCATTCCTGTTTGTATGAGTTCCCCATGACCCATAAAGTCTGAAACCCTATGTAGCTCTCATTTATACTTTAGTTTTTTCCACTCACTGTGTAGCCTTCAAGGACAAGAACCATGTCACATTGACCAGTGAGTCCACAGCACCAAGCTCAGCAGCAGATATAGAAAAGATAGTCAGTGGATGGGTGCTGAATGAAGAGATTAATGGATGAGGCAGTATCACTATGTCCAAGACCTTGGAGACCCACAGACCATTCCTATTCTTATCTACTTCCCATATTTTCTAATTTTCCTCTCCAGTATATAGGTGAAATTACTACAAATTATCATTTTTCAGGATACAAGATGCAAATAAATAAGTGCTGGGGAAGTGACAAATTAGAGCCACTGCCCTACCTGTTTCCCCAGGCCCTCAACTCCTGGCTCTGCCAAGGGCTTCCTGCCCAGAGACAGATGCTGCTCTCTCTCTTGCCAGCTTCCTATGCTGACAGCTCTAATTGCTAAATGAACAGCCTGTGTTTCTAGTAGAGAGAGAGGTTTTCAAAAGAGTGTCTGGGCTCATGCAGCCCTGGAAAGGGAACACAATATTGTGCAATCAGAAACTACCACCTCAGCAGGAGAGATTTTCCATTACAGGAGGGGTAAATTTGGAACCTGGAGGTATTCTTGGAATTTTGGTTCTAAGAGTATAGTGGGACGCTTCTGATCATTGGGAATGTGGATGCACTTTGCTTTCAGCATGCAAGCTACTGTAGAAAAATAATGATTTGCAGAAGATAAATTGCATAATGGTAGTAAGGTTTATGAGTTCTGGAAATGTATTCAGGACATTAATCTTTAAAGTCCATCCATAAATAAGTATTTGTTGGGCAGGTTCATGTGGGATAGAGAAATCAAGAATTCTGAAAAATGAGCCTTGAAGAAAAGGCAAGTTTTCTGGGGAATAAACCAGACAGTCACAAAGCCATAACTAAAAATGCTAGACAAAAGTGATAAAGATCATATAACAGATACAAGTACTTGCCAAAAGAAATTGTTACTCCCAATGCCCTTAATATAGATGCATTTGCAAATGAATACTTAGATTACCGAAATCAGGAGAGACCTAAGAAACTTCTACAGAAATTTGGAAACTATTTATCAGTCATCTCTAATCTCAAATTTGCTCTGCGAAGTTGCCTTGTGATAAAGACCTTTGCCCAATGTTTCAGGTCAACATTGATAATTTATAACATATTTTCAGCCATATAGTCTTGATTTTTCATTAGCATAATCATTTTATACCCAGCTGTATTTTAGTTTCTAGTAAATCTATTGATAAAAACTAATTTTTGGCTTTTATTTATAAATTTTTAAGAAAAATATTTTAAAAAGAAAAACAATAGTACATTGAACTATTACCTGCATCCAAAACTAGTTAAATTTTTGTCATATTTACTTCTTCTATATCTATAAGTATGTATTACTAAACCATTTCAAAGTTAATTTCAGTTATCATGACAGTTAATCTTTAAATATTTACTTAGAGCTCAAAAACATTAAAAATATTCTCCCTATGATCTGCAATACCACCATTACAACTGACAAAATAACAATAATTCTCTAATGCTATCTAATATCTCCAGTACATATTTATATTTTCCCAACTATTCCAAATGTATCAAAGGTACTTTAAAGCTTATTATTTAAATAAATGGTCATTGATATCATCATTACCACTAAAAAACTGTCACAATATCATGTGTATTCTTAGTTATATAATGTTCCCTCCTAACCTGTGTGTTTAAGTTTGTTTGGCCAGCCTACTCAAGCACCTTGAGGTTGAAATGTAACAGGAAGGAGCTTTGGGTATTTTGGCCCTTTTTACAAGTTCTAGCTAGACCCTCCCCCTGCCCCCCCGCTACTTTTGTTGTTGTTGTTGTTTCCTTTTATTCCTTACCTTCCTTTCATCTGGCTCCTAACCTTCTAGCTTTATTTGCTTTTGTCACCTCTCAGACCTGATACCACTTTTCCTCTCCAATCTAGGCCTTGGCTCTCTTTTGAATGGTTTTTGGACTATCCCTGTGGATTTCTTTCTGTCAGCTGTTCTATACTAAGTGACCTAACCAATGCCAACATCAGCCAGATTATGCCTTTGAGGTCTGCTGGGGCCCCTATCTTGGGGGATGGGACATTTTTTCATTTAGTCCATGAGGGTGTAGTGGAGGGGGATTTCAAGTACTATGGAGGATATGTCATGACTCAGCCACATCAGTCTTGCCCTGCCTCACTGTGGCTGACTACTCTTCCACGGCCCCATTCCTGACTCCCATGACTCTGCCTGGCGTCTTCACATTGATGCTTCATTGAACTATCTGTTTGGTGCTGTGCTGCAGACCTCAACTACAAGAAGAGTTTTTTTGCATTCCAATTATACTTAGAATCTTCTTCTTAGGGCAGATAGAGAGGGCAGATCAGTACATGCAAGTACCCAAGAAAGCCAATGATTTGGTGTTCCATGAAATCAATGCTTAAAGAATGTTTGTTCAGTGTTTCTTTAAAGAAAAAGTTAAGCACTGAGTGGAGAAGGACTATAGGTCCTTGTGTATTTGCATACTTGACTCAGTGAAACAAAGCCTTGTGGTTGACTGGACCCACTTTCTGTAAACAAAAACATTTGAGAAGAAGAAAGGAAGCAATATTACTGAAGTTGAAAAGTTGGGGTAGGAGGGGCAGGCATGGAGAGAGGACAGTGACCCAGAATACCACATGAATCCAGCTGTTTGTGAAGACAGTACATCCAGAGCCAGCTGCTATTAGTCACATGCTGCCCACACTGTGTGAGGGGCTTAACCTCTCCAAGCTGAAAGCCAATAAGCAGAGCATTTCCTGAAGGACTCATGCCTGCCATCCACCAGCATTGCTTGGGCCCTGGAGCATCAGTTCCTCTGTCACATCAGTGCCAGAGGTTTCAGGTGCATACCACCTACAGGCTAAGGGGCTGCCCTGTCATCACTCCCCTCCCTAGTACTGGTGTCCACTTGAATTTGTGCCCAGCCTGAGATGTAGCTAAGCAGCTGCCCTCCCTCGTCTGAAGCTGAAACTCTTTCCTTAGCCAGCCCCCAGTGACCTTTGTAAAGAGTTCTTACCACGATTCCCAAGGCCTCAATGTAGCTCATAGCCATATTCGGGGACATTGGATGTTGCTAGTGGCTCATCCACTCTTTTCTTACCCTCACAGCACCACTAATTGATTCATTCAGAAGGTAAAGTGATTTGTTAGGTCCCAGGAAGCAGCTCTATAATCCAGAGACTGTAGGATTTGTTTGTCTCTGCTTTGACCTTGTCTGAGCTAGTATGGCATTTTAAGGTCTCTAGACTCTTAGCTTACGTCAAAGTTATAGGGGTACCTGTAACTCAGAAGGACATCAGGTCTGTTAACTGCAACCCTGTGCCCATTTTGCATGGAAGCTGAGCCCAGTAGAGACCAAATATTATCACAGGGAATGGAAATTTTAGCTTTTATGCACTGTTTCCTGAGGTCTCAGCATCTGAGAGTAGGGCATACATCTCATTATAGCCTATAGCAGCTGCCATGTGCAAGGCAGTTCTGTTGATACAAGGCAGGCTGCCTCTTTTTAATATTCTAAGTTTCCAATCTCGTATACTCTAGGCAGCCAAAACTGCCAGGTGGACACTGTTTCCCTAAAGCTCAGGGGGCATGTGTTCAGACTGATCCTCTGCAGCCATGATGCCTGACTAGTTATACCTATCCCTGAATATGGTCTCCAAAGCCCAGAAACAAAAATGACATCCTGGCTGGGCGCGGTGGCTCACGCCAATCCCAGCACTTTGGGAGGCCAAGGCAGGCAGATCACCTGAGGTTGGAAGTTTGAGACCAGCCTGACTAACACGGAAGAAACCCCATCTCTACTAAAAATACAAAATTAGCCAGGCATGGGGTGCATACCTGTAATCCCTTAGTCGGGAGGCTAAGGCAGGAGAATCACTTGAACCCGGGAGGCAGAGGTTGCGGTAAGCCGAGATTGCAGCATCGCACTCCAGCCTGGGCAACAAGAGCAAAACTCCATCTAAAAAACAAGGAAAAAAAAACGGCATCAACCATGTTACTGCTACAGACACCTACACACTGAAGGAACACCTGAGACACCTGAGGAATTAATGCATCCTCTCCAACACTCAGTGCTGCCTTGAATGTTCCTGACCCAACTTTCTAACAAGGACATTTTTTATATTGGCCCCAATCTGCACCTCTGGAGCCAGCCTATTAATCAGATATTCCTTTACAGAGGACTCAGTCATTTGACCTCTGACCTCACTTTCAGTTCATCTCCAAGGTTAGAAGTCTACAACATTGTCCAGCTGAATACCGCCCACTACACACAGTGATGACGAAATGGAACATCTCATTCAGTGGCTCAAAGGGAACCTATCATCACATCTGTGTGTCTCTACAGAGCACCTCATCATCGCAGGATTTGTGTTCAACAGTTTGCTCCTTCTCTCTAATCAGAGCACCTGCACAATGTTCCTACATTCCCCTGTACTACCAACCTGAAGCTCCACAAACTGCATAGTACTGATGCTTCCACCACCCTCATGTCCACTTGACTTTGAGCCTTCAAACCTACCAGACCAGCCTGTGGATCAGAGCTGAGAAAATAACAAAGGTATGGCTCACTTTAATTCAGTTCCTTTCCTAGGAATTAACAAGCATCCTCTGAGTTCTACTTCCAACCTGTTCTCATGCCAGTCCAGCTCTTCTCAGCTCTTGGCCTTTGACTTTGCCATCATTCAAGGTACTGCTCCTGTCCTTTGGATTCTCTGAGTGAACTTGGTTTTCTGGACTTGCCCAATTGAGTTCTTAAAGCAAAGCCCTGGCCTTGCTCGTTGAGTTCTTAAGGCAAAGTCACTGCCTTCAGAACAGTGACTGGTACTTCAGGACCTACATCCGTCATCATGAATTAGGTCAGGCTGTGGTGACAAACAGTCCTAAAGTCTGAGTCGTAACAAAGCAAAAGTTTGTCACTCTTTCTGTGTGTCCATTGTGAGTCAACAGGGGCTTCTCTCATTGTATTTACTCAAAGAGACCCAGGCTGATGGAGGCTCCATCTCAATGTCTGCTGCTTGATCACTGTGATATGAAGATGTGGTATGGTATGATGTACTGACTTTTAAAATGCTTGTCCAGGCTGGGCATGGTGGCTCACACCTGTAATCCCAGCACTTTGAGAGGCCAAGGTGGGTGGATCACTCGATGTCAGGAGTTTGAGACCAGCCTGGCCAATATGTCGAAACCTGTTTCTACTAAAAATGCAAAAATTAGCCAGGTGTGGTGCCAGGCATCTGTAATCCCAGATACTCTGGAGGCTGAGGCAGGAGAATCGCTTGAACCTGGGAGGCAAAGTTTGCAGTGAGCAGAGATTGCACCACTGCACTCCAGCCTGGGTGGCACAGAGAGATTCCATCTTAAAAAAATAAATAAATACCTGTCCAGAAATGTCACACATGCTTCGCTGGCCAAAGAAAATCGCGTGTCTATGCCTAACTTCGAAAGGGACAGAAAAGTGCCATCTATAATGAATCTAGAAAAACTATTGGAGGATTTGTAATGACAGGCCCAGGACCCAAACCTGGGTTGGCCCATTTGCTGTCATCCCCTCTCAAGGACCATCCCAGTGTCTCAATCCCCCCAGCCACTCCTTGTTCTTGGAAGGCACTTCCATTCCTTCACTGCTGTTCACTCATCCCTCTACAACCTTGCTCCTGCTCTCTGTGTTGCCCCTAAGATTAACTCCCTAGTGTACAAGCTATACTTTTGCCTTTGATTCTGATATTCGCCTTCTGCTTTGGACCACATAAACATGGGAAAGAGGTGCTTTGCCCACAGGCCATGCCTGGAACTCACCAAAGTCAGGTAAGTTGTTGTTTAGCCCCACTGCTGACAGCAGAGGTTTAAACACCCAGAGCCCCAGGACTTACAGTTGGAGGACAAATACCAAAGCTGTGTCCAAGGGAGGGTGCTAAGGCTGAGGTAAGTCAGCCAAACCCAGCTATCACGCAAAGAGCCAAAGACAAGAAACAGGATCCTAAAAGAAGGTCAGGGAGCTGGGAAACATGAGAGTAAAGACTGGCAGGGAGGACACTGCAAACAGGAGCTCCTTAAACAGAGCTGCATATTCACACCTTGGGGGTTTTTAATTAAATGTGTTTAATCAAAGAAATGCCTACACACGGTTTCTAAAATCAGTTGGTTTTTCATGGCTGATAACAAAAATCACCAGTTCCCCCCTGCCACCCTTGAGGCAATGCTTTTCTGCTTTTATCTGCTTCTTTTGAGATATATATTTCTCATATATTAACAAATGCTATATACTTATTCTTGGATTTTTTTTTGTTTTAGACTATTTAGTCTATCCATTGCCTTTCTGCTGTGAAATATGAAGAATTAGCTCTCTAATGCCACTTACTACATACTTTCCTACTCCCTATCCTCCCAATGCGGTTATATCCCAAACTTTTTTATAGCCATATTTGGTATTAAAATGACAATGACTGACTATGTGAGTATTGTCATAAAGGCCCCAGAGCATAGTGATTAAGAGTAAGAATTTTGGAGTTCTTAACTTAGGCTGAGTAAGAACTCTGGAATTCTTACTTAGTTACTTAGGTTTGAATCCTGCCTCTACCCCAAGTTTGACCAACTGAATACCGTCCCTTCAAAAGTGCCCACACCCTGATACCCAGAATCTATGAATATGTTAACATGGTAAAAGGGACTTTAAGGATGTGACTAAATTAAGGATTCTGAGATGGAGAGATTATCCTGGATTACTAGGTGGGCCAAATGTAATCACAAGAGTCCCTGTTAGAGGAAGGCAGAGGAATAGAGTCAGAGGGCGAGAAGATGCTACGCTGCCAGCTTTGAAGATGGAGGAAGAGGCCTCTAGAAGATGGAAATGATTAGGAAATGAGTTTCCCCTAGAGCTCCAGAAGGAAAACAGGACTGCCAACACCCTATTTTAGCTCATAGAAACCTCTCTTTGGTCACCAGAACTGTAAAATAATGAATTTATATTGTTTTAAACAATTAGGTTTGTGGTAATTTGTTTTAGCAGCAGGAGACTAATATACTGTATAACATTTGACAAGTTAAGTACCTTTGCTTAACGTCTTCACCAAATATTTCTGATCTGTAAAATGAGTTGCTGGGAGTAATGAGTTAATAAATGTAAGACACTTAGAACAATGCCTACCACATACCACATGCTATATGTGTATTTGTTATTGTTGTTTGTAGCTAAGCCACAAAGAGCAGTAGTACGATTATGACTTTCCTTTTGTCTTTTCCTGAACTAACAAGTCCATCTTAGTCTTCTGTGCATTTATCATTAACTCATTCCCAGTTATGAAATCACCTGTCAGTATGGCTATGAATTTTTTTTAAATGGTGACATATCAGTTCCTGTTTTTCTGGAAGACATCGCTGCTGGAGCACTCATCTCACTGCAGGCAGCCTGCACTCTATAACTGCGGGACAGGTCTTGGCCCTTCACTGTCATGCTGATAAATCCCCCCAATTCTTCTCTTTTCTTAGCTCTCCCACTTTCCTTGGTTATGTATCTTCCTCTTTCTTGCTTTCTAATTTTAATGATGGTTTTGTGTTTTTGTGACATGGTCTGTCAGGTGCAGCCACAAGGGAGGCACAGGAGAGGCTCATGAAAACAAAGCTTATTATACTTACAAGTCTTAGAGAGGGGATCACTGCATGCCACACAGAGTCGCAAGGGGAAACACCAGGTTTTGGCTTGGTGGCCCAAGACAGGAGCAAGGAAAAAGCCTAAGCTAGAACCTTAATTGGGATTTCCTCGGGAAAGGCAGGGCTGGGGTTAGGAATGGCAAATTTGAATGATTTGGGCAAGCTCTAAGCTGTAGGGATGGTCTCTAGTTGCCTGCTCCCTGGCTCTGGGATGATTAAAGCAGTTGAATATTGCTTCCAAGGGTCTGTGGGCCAGACAGAGAAAGTATGGCTCCCGCTGAGTCCTTTGCCATCTCTTAAGAATTGACCAACCCCAGGGGGGGCAGTTTCTCCCCAGGGTTTTTGTTTTGCTTTGTTTTTTGGGATTTTTTTGTTTTTTGACACAGGGCCTCATTCTGTCATTCAGGCTAGAGTACAGTGGAGCTCACTGCAGCCTCCACCTCCCCGGGCTCAGGAGATCCACCCGCCTCAGTCCACCCCGCTCCCATCCCCAGTAGCCAGGACTACAGGCACCACACTGGCTAAGTTTTGTATTTTTGGTAGAGACAGGGTTTTGCCATGTTGCCCAGGCTGGTCTCAGTCTCCTGGGCTCAAGTAATTTATTTGCCTCAGCCTCCCAAAGTGCTAGGGTAACAGGCATGAGCTACTGAGCCCAGTCTCCAGCCAGATTTTTAAAGATGTCAAACATCATCATATACAGAAAATTGAAAATATACAATACGGTAGTGCATATCCTTCAGTAGCCCCTGATAAAGGGTAACCGAGAATTAGATTTCTTGAGACCTTGCTTTTCTGAAAATGCCTTTATTTCACCCTCACACTGAATTGATAGTATGGCTGGACATAGATTTCTAGCTTAGAAATCATTATCCCTCTGAATTTTGAAGCTATTGCACCACTGGTTTCTATCTTCCTGTGTTAGCTGTGGAAAGTCTGATTTTCTTCTGATTCCTGATTTGTGTGTGATCTATTTCTTTCTGGAAACTTTTAGGATCTGTCCTTATCCCTACAGTTTTGCAAATGCTTTCACTTGAATCGCAGCTTTTAAAAAAGAGACTCTATTTTTAATACTTGACTGCTGACAGCTTTTATTTATTTATTATTTATTATTTAAGACAGAATCTGGCTCTGTCGCCCAGGCTGGAGTGCAGTGGTGCAATCTTGGCTCACTGCAACCTCTGCCTCCCGAGTTCAAGCAATTCTGCCTCAGCGTCCCAAGTAACTGGAATTACAGGCATGTGCCACCACACCCAGCTAATTTTTGTATTTTTAGTAGAGATGGGGTTTCACCATGTTGGCTAGGCTGATCTTGAACTCCTGACCTCACATATCTGCCCACTTCACCCTCCCAAAGTATTGGGATTACAGGTATAAGCCACCACACCTGGCCAGCTGACAGCTTTTAATCCCTACCCTCACTCTCACTTGTCCTACATGTAGGCAAGCCAGTAATAAAAAGTGCACCTTCCTTTGGGAAGTTCAAACCTTGCAAGCCCTAACCTGTTAATGAAAACCCTTACCCCAGCCCTACCCGCTAGCCACAATTAAGGCCAAAACCAGTCACCCTTCCTGCCTCTCTTATTTGCTGACCTGCTTGGAAGTCTGAAACATGGAAAACCTTATAATATGCGCAATACATCTTTTCATGCCTTTTTGGTACTTGTACAGTGTCATCAGGTTAGACATTTGAATGCATTTTTCCTCTGCAGGAACACAGAAAACCACCACTTACTAGCTGATTGATCTGCCTCAGTTTATCCATTTGTAAAATGGGAATAATAGCAGTACTCACGCTATTGTTTTGAAAATTAAATGGGGTTAATACATGTTAAATGCTTAAAATGATACCTGGAAACACAGTTAAAATTTAACAAGTGTTACCTTGTTTTTTTAGAGATGGGGTTTCACCATGTTGGCCAGGCTGGTTTCAAACCCCTGACCTCAGGTGATCCACCCACCTTGGCCTCCCAAAGTGCTGGGATTACAGGCATGAGCCACCACGCCTGGCGAACAAGTGTTACTTATTACTGGTGTTGGCCCTATTTATTTAAAGTGTTGGGCACTTGATGAGTTCCTTCAATTAAGGGACTCAGGTTATTTCAGTTATGAGGCATAGTTTTGATATTTAATTTATATCCTCCTCTTGGGGACTACTTTCTCTTTCTAGAACATTTATCATACTTTCTCTCCTATTTTCCATCTAACTTTATTTTTTATTTTGCTTTATGAGGCATTATAAAATTTCACTTATTTATCTTCCAACTTTTCTGTGATCTTTAGATCCATTCTCTTCTTTTTACTTAATAGGAAAACTCATGTTTAACTAGTCACCTGGTCACATAAGTCATTTCTAAGTCTATTCTGCAAGCTAAGTTTGTCCAGATGACTATGTTCTATTCAGCTGGATGGAAATGGTGAATGAAAGACTTCCTTGAAGTCTCTTGAGGGCAAAGACATATCCTTCTTTACTTCTTGCTCCTGCCTGCTGTGTGGAATGTGGAAGCCTCGGGGTTTCATACTTCCATGCTTCTTATATGTGAGAGCAAAATAAAGCTCTAAATTTTGAGGAGTTTTTATTTTTAATTTCCAATAATGCTTTTTTGTTCTCTGAATGTTTCTTTTTTAAAAGCAGGATTTTATTCTTATTTGGTGATACAGTATCTTATTTTTAAAGAATATTGAAGAGCTTTTTCCATTTTCCTCTGCTTCTTGCATTATTTCTGTTATTACTGAGTTAATTTTTTTCTGTATTTTTATTTTGATCTTTGTCATTTATGTTGGAGCTTTCCTCAATTTTCTGGTAATAATTAACTGTCTGTTCATATTTAAGAATGAGCCACTAGGCCAGGCACAGTGGCTCACACCTGTAATCCCAGGGCTTTGGAAGGCCAAGGTGGCAGGATTGCTTGAGGTCAGGAGTTCAAGACCAGCCTGGGCAATATAACGAGACTATCTCTACAACAAAAAATAGGCCAGGCGCGGTGGCTCATACCTGTAATCCCAGCACTTTGGGAGGCTGAAGTAGGCAGATCACAAGGTCAAGAGTTTGAGACCAGCCTGACCAAAATGGTGAAACCCCATCTCCACTAAAAATACAAAAATTAGCTGGGCATGGTGGCATGCACCTGTAATCTCAGCTACTAAGGAGGCTGAGGCAGGAGAATCGCTTGAACCCAGGAGCCAGAGGTTGCAGCGAGCCAAGATCGTGCCACTGCACTCCAGCCTGAGTGACAGAGCAAGACTCCTTCTCAACAATAAATAAATAAATAAATAAATAGTAAATAAATTATCAGGATGTGGTGTACACCTGTAGTCCCCATTACTTGGGAGACTATGGAAGGAGGATCACTTGAGCCCAGGAGTTTGAGGCTACAGTGAGCTATGATGGTGCTACTGTACTCCTACCTAGTCAATAGAGTGAGACCCTGTCTCAAAAATGAAAGAAAAAAGAATGAGGTACTATAAAGATAACAGTGTGTAATGGGGCTTGTTGACTAGTTGGTCTCTCCACAGGGAGTAAGGTGGGATCTAGAAATTTCTTGATTACTTCCAAATGCCAGTATCTCTAGGTATTTTATCTTGGATTAGTCAATGTCCCCATAGAATGATTATTTGCCTCGCAGTATAAGCCTGGCTTTTTGGACTGATTAAGTCATAGATGACTGGATGATGGTCCATATAAAAAAATGTTGAAGTGTTCAAGTGGAAATTCCCCAGGGTTAGTGATCCTTGGTTGCAGATGTCCTCCTGATTCTAGCATGAATGGATAATACAACTCTCTTGAGGGAAGCATCAAGGAGCCCCTCCTCTGGAGCCCAGTGCTGAGCTACATAATTTTTACGTTCCTTTTGGGTTCCCTGAAAATGTCTAGAGGAGAATCTTTTTGTTGGCTGTTGGTGTATCCACTGATTTCTTTCTCTCTCCAGCTTATCTCTTTTTCTCCCGGGAACCTCTCTAGGTTGTGAGGGAAGACCAAAAACCAACGAGATATCCCCTCCACTTTAAAGCTTTGTCTGGTTAAATAAGATGAACCTTATAGGAAATGCTTAGCTCTTTTGGGGAAAAAATGATCTGTTTCTGTAATAATCTCTCCATACCCAGCAGCGCTTCTTTCCCTAAGGTGGCCTTCAGGTGTATGGTAAGAGAGGGCTTATGAGATTTTATAGCTTTCAAAAATAGGCTCTGTATGACCAGATGGTATACTTGGTCAATCAGAAATATAGTCCTCGAGTATTAAAAGACAGTGTCAATATAGAAAAGGCAACTCACAGGATATTTGCAAATCATATATCTGATAAGGGATTAATGTCCAGAATATTCTTTAAATCCCTACAACTCAGAAAGAAAATAATCTGATTCCAAAATAGGCAAAGGACTTGAATAGACATTTCTCCAAAACAGATGTACAAGTCGCCAATAAGCACAAAAAAGATGCTCAACATGACTAATGATTAGGTAAATGCATACCAAGCTGGGAGTGGTACCTCATGCATATAATCCTAGCAGTTTGGGAGGCTGAGTTGGGAGATTCACTTGAGTCCAGGAGTTCAAGACCACCCTAGGCAACATAGTGAGACCCCATTATCTACAAAAAATTTAAAAATTAGCTGGGCATGGTGGCACATGCTTGTAGTCCCAGCTACTTGGCAGGCCAAGGTGGAAGGATTGCTTGAGTCCAGGGGTTAAGGCGGTAGTGAGCTGTGATCACATCACTGCACTCCAGCCTGGGTGAAAGAACAAGACACTGTCTTGAAAAATAAATGAAATAAAATAAAATATCTTACTGCATTCTGAGTTGTGGGAAAAATAAAATAAAATGCAAACCAAGACCATAATAAGATACAATTTCTTACTCATTAGGATGGCTATAATTTTTTTTGAATCAGAAAATAAACTAGTGTTGGCAAGAATGAGTAGAAATTGGAACCTTTGTACACTGTTGGTGGGAATGTAAAATGGTGAAGCCACTGTGAAAAACAGTATGGTGGTTCCTCAAAAAATTAAACAGAGAATTACCATGTGGTCTAGCAATTCCACTTCTGGATATATACCCAAAATAATTGAAAGCAGGCCCTTGAACAGATATTTGCATACCACCATTATTCACAATAGGCAAAAGATACAAACAACCCAAATGTCCATCAGTGGATTAACTGATAAACAAAATAGGACTATACCTATAATGATACTACTCAGCCTTAAAAAGAAATGAAATTCTGATACTTAAATGTGGGAGACATAAAGCCAAATACAACACGACAAATATTATATAATTTCACTTATATGTGATACCTAGAACAGTCAAATTCATACATACAGAAAACAGAATGGTGATTTCTAGGGACTGGGGGAAGGGGAGAATAGAGAGTTAGTGTTTAATGGATACAGAATTCTTGTTAAGAATGATGAAAATGTTCTGCGAGTGGATTGTGGTGATGATTGCACAACAGTGTGAATGCACTTACTGTAACTGAACTGTACATTTAAATAGTTAAGATGATAAATTTTATATATTTTTTTACCGCAACTACATTTTTAAAAATGAAGATGTAGTCTTCGAGGATGAAGATTTATTGCCTGAAAAGCAATAGGATGTGGAGAAGGGTGATGGGCTTCTCTTGCCTCCCTCTCTCTCACTGGCATAATCTCTTAGAATTTTATGACTGGTTTTTGTCTCCTATCTGTCCCTGCACACCACCACCAGATATCCACATTGCTACCTCACTCCTTCATTGTCTTTTGGCTTCCATAGTTTCTGATAAGAAATCTGCTGTAATTCTTATCTATTTCTTTCCCCCTCTGTGTTTCCCAGCCCCTTCTTGCTCTTTACTTCTTCACATCTCTGTTCAATGGTCTTTCCTCAAACAGCTCTTAAACTAACCATTCTACTTAAAATGGCCATTTTTTTTCTACCTGCTTTAAAGACTTTTCTCTTTATCAGTGGTAATAGCCAGCCATGAATTTATAATAGATGCCACCTGTGGTAGGAAGTGAGACAAGAGAAGTTCATCAAGTCCTCCTTACATCCCATTGCTATCCTGGCAATAAATGTTCATCCTCGAAGATATTTCTGACTGTACAAGGACACCATGTGGACCTGAAGAGGCTGTTTTTCAAAGCTATGAGATTATGCACACTTTCACCATACACCTGAAGGCCAACTCAGGGAAAGAAGCAGTGGAGGGTATGGGGATGCTATCTTAGAGATATATTATTTTTTCTAAAAGGCATACATGTTTCTTGCAGGATTGATTGAAATTACATAATCAAATAAAGCTTTAAACCAGAGTAGGCAGCCCTAAATGGATCTTTGCCTAATACACAACTTCAAAATACATAGAACAATGTGAATAGTGATCCTGGAATTGTGCAATGTAGTGGCCCTGCTTATTAGTCCCTTTCCAGTCTTCACTTCTTCACATTATTCACATCTCTGTTCAATTTCCTCAAACAGCTTGTAAATTAACCATCCTACTTAAAACAGCCATTTCCCCAACGATCCCATAACTCTGCTTTATTTCCGTTTGTAGCACTAATTCACAAAATACCATTTTATTATTTATTGGTTACTTGTCTGTTGTCAGTCTCCTTCACTAGAGTACAAACACCATGGGTGCATCCTCATTGTCATATTCATATCATATACCCAGTTCTTTGATAAGAGCCTAGAACATTCATAGTAGATGCTCAATAATATTTGTTGGATGAATGTATTTATGTATTTACTTACTATATTATTTAATATGAAGTATGTATTTGTCCATTCTCACATTGCTATAAAGAACTACCTGAGACTGGGTAATTTATTAAGAAAAGAGGTGTGCTCGCTTCGGCAGCACATATACTAAAACTGGAACGATACAGAGATTAGCATGGCCCCTGTGCAAGGATGACATGCAAATTCGTGAAGCGTTCCATATTTTTTCAGGAAAATTGCAAAGATCAGCTTTTGAGGTGGAGCCTCAAAATTCCAAACCAAGCAAATAAATCTATGCAAATAATAAAAAAAAAGAAAAGTGGTTTAATTGATTCACGGTTCCACAGGCTGTACAGGAAGCATGACTGGTGAGGCCTCAGGAAACTTACATTCAGGGCAAAGGGCAAAGGAGAAGCAAGCATGTCTTCACATGGTAGCGAGAGAGAGAGAGCTGAGGGGGAAGTGACACACATGTTTTTTTTAAAATATCAGATCTTGTGAGAACTCACTATCACGGAGCAGCAAGGGGGAAAACTGTTCCCTTGATCCAATCACCTCCCACCAGGTCCCTCCCCCAACATTGGGAATTACAATTCAACATGAAATTTGGGTGGGGATGCAGAGCCAAACCATATCAAAGTATATAGCTGATATTTATAACTGCAACTTGAGTTTGTCTTCTTCATATTTCTATTTTTCCCATTCATTCTGCAATCCCTTATTAACTTTGTGTCATGTATACAGTCAGCTTGAGAGGTGGAGGGAGACAAAGTTGTATAAAGTAGGAGCTCCACAAAGAAATCCCCACTTCCTGTGGAATAAAATTCGAAGTCCTTTGCAAGCAGATTGGACATCCTACATCTAACGGGAGGAATAAAGTTTTATTTTTTTAAAGCATTCAAGAAGTTATATTTGTTTCTAGAAACGTGGAAGCATCCCTCTGCTTCCTTCCAGCGTCCCCCTGCTTCCTTCCAGCCTCCCAAGGAGCCCAACTTATTAATTTTCCCTACAGAGCATAGCACCGGGGCCGAAGCAGCCTGAATCAAAGCTCTTCCCTTGGTAATTGACAGCTAGGGGAAATCCTACCCAGGTCTGCCCCCACCATCCTCCTTGCTAGGCTGACAGGCAAAACTCGGTGGCAGTGGCTTCCAGCTCAGCCAATAGACGAAGCGGGAGCAAGAGCCCTGTGTAAACAAACCCAGAGTGCTGCGCCTTGGTATCCTCCCCAACGAGTGGGTCGGGCGCATCCTTGGCCCAATGCCTATCCCAGGCTAGCGTATCATCCTTTCAGCCAATCATAGCCGGCGTCTCCCACAAGGAGGCGTTCCATCCCAGGAAAAAAAAAAAATGAAGGAAGCAAAAAGACAGACATTAAAACCAATCAGAAGCTGAAACTTGTGAGGGAGTGGGCGGGCACTGCTTCACATTTAGACCAATAAAAACCATATATGCCATTCTAGGTGACTGAACGGCGTCTTCTTCGGCCCAATAGGCCAATGGGGCGGTGCCCGGCAACCAATAGCTTGGGTCGGGGGGCGGAGCGAGGAGGCAGTGTGCAGTAAGAGGTAACCTGGCAAGTGGTAGTGGCGCTTCTCGGGTGCTCTGCCTCACGTTTTGGTACTAAAGGCCGAGACTGTCCTGGCGACGGCGACCTCTGCGGCGACGGCTTAAGCTCTCAGAGGAGTGGCACAGTACGGTCTGAAGGAAGGGCTTCTGGTCAGCCCAGGTGGGCTTGGGCTCCCGGGCTGTCGGGGAAAGGATTCGCGGGAAGTGCCGTTCTCCCGGCTCTGGGGGCGCCCTGCGCCTCCGTTTCTGCCGTCGTCGGGGCTGTGAGGGGCGGCACGCGCCTGCCGGAGCTCCTGTGGGGAGGGAAAGCGTGCGGAGTCCCACGTCGAGGCCATCGGCGAGAAGGGTCGTCCGCTGGGGTCAGCCCCTGTCCCTCCGGGGCGATAGGGGGTTTTCCTCCGTTTCCCCCGGGCACAGGTGCTCTGTTTCCCTCCACCCAAGTTCCTGGCTCCCTTCAGCGTCCTAACGCTCGAACCAGATTCTCGGCCTGAATCCCATTCCTACCCAGGTGCAACAATGCTAGGCAAATTAACCCGCGCGGCATCCCCCGCCCCTCTCCCCGGGCTGGAGAGGGAGGGATTGCGCGTCGTGCCCCTCCCCCATTCGCGGGCCCCTGCCCGTCCTTTGCCTTTTTATACTCGCTCCATCTCCCCCCTGACTCCAGCCCTCATTCTTCATGCCTCATTTGCCTGGAAGACGTTGGCCACTTCTCTTGTGCCTTGCGGTCCGTGAGTGAGTCCATCACCCCCTAGCAACCCCTAAATTCCATTCCCGTCTCTCCTGAAAACTAACATTTTCCACTTGCCTCTTCCAGGCAGCTGGAAGGTGAACCGAGAGAGGCAGAATACGCTGAACAGGGAGTTTGGCAAGGTTGGGTACTTTAATCAGTTTTCTTCATGGTAAACTGTTTTTGCCTTCCTTAAGCTGGCATTTGATCATTATACTCGCTCTAGAATCTATGTCCTAATCACCTAGTTCTTTTGGTGATAATCGCTGAAAATGCAGTTGAAAAAGGCTAACTAGAAGCAAAGAATTTAAATTTTATTATTTAAAGTAAATTGAATTGGATTATACTTTAAACAGCTTAACTGGGGTTTCTGCGAGTTTGCAGTGTAAGGGCCTGTCTACCCTACTTTGTCATAAAATATAGGACATACTTAGCTGTACAGCACAATGTGATTTGATCACACCCAACCTATGAATGCGTAATAACAGCATTGAATCTGTTTAAAAACAGATTCCCTGTTCCCTTTTCACTTTCATAGTATACTCGTTTGGTTTCTAGTACTGTTGATTCTTGCCATATGTTTTTAGATAATAGTACAAACTATGTTGTACCTAAGTAAAATTATACCTAGAATTGTATGGGAAAAAGCTAATGCACTGCTCTTAGTTTTGATTAAGATTTTAGACGTTTGAAAATATAAATTCAGATATTAGACAGTGAGGGTTTTATTTTGGAGGTTGGAGGAAAGTGAAGTATTGGAGTAAGACTGATAGGCTCCTTTGGCTACTGTGTATGGGGGTGGGGAGAATATACAAGTTTACAAAATCTTGTAAATTCTAATAGTGTTTAGTTTCATGACTTTGCAAAAACTGGAATTGTTTTTCCTCCCAGTGGAGAAATGTAAGCTGTGAGTTTAATATGTTTACGGTGTTTTGGCCAGGATTTTGCAAGCTTTTGTGGAAAAAATTATATTGCTTTTCTTATCCAGTTTGTAACATATATATCAGTATGCTTCTATGTGTTTTACTGTGGTAAAACTGTATCTTGCATATACAGAAATAAGTCTATTAGAGTGAATTAAAAGAAATCTTTACTCTGAGGTGGCAGCCTTGTCTAATGGACCATATGTTTAAGCCTTGTTAATAAATCACAGTAGCACCTAGCATGGTGGTATGCGTCTGTAATCCCAGCCACTTGGGAGGCTGAGGCAGGAGGATTGCTTGAACATAGGAGTTTAAGACCAGCCTAGGCAACATAGTGCGACCCCATCTCAGTCAATCAGCCAATCAATCAATTACACTAAAAAGAGCAAGATCTTAAAACTGTTCTAACAAATGTCTGGGTGTCTAAAACAGTGAGAAAGTTTATGACAGAATTAACAGCAGTCATCAGAAAAATCCTGGACAAATTGCAAATCTGTACCAGTTGTGAGTTGCTATGACTGCAGTTGAAAACCAAGGTTATTTTTGTGCAATCTTTTTTTGGGAGTATTTGTGTTTAATAATAACTTGTTTGCAAATTTAGAGGACCCTGGCTATGATTTTGTCTTAGAGACCCTGACCTTGAGGAGCTCACAGTTTAATGGAAGAGAGAACTAGAAACCAATAATTAAATACAGAGAGTGAGGTTCTGCAGTACAGGGAGTGTACAGGGTGCAGAGAAGCACAATGGCACTGTATTCTGGCTTCATCTTCTGCTCTAGACTATCCAAAGTGCCATTTCCTGAACCTATCTGTTTTTTTTCCACCATCTGGACCTCTCTCTGTAGGTGCCATTCTCTCTTCTTGCAAGTCTTTTCCACACCGTATGTGCCTGGTGAAATTCTGTTTCCTCAAAATCTTGAAGCCTGCCTCTACCTCATCCAAATAATTGTTTTGTCTACTTCCCTGTTATTTCTTTATAAATGATTACAGTCAATTCTCATTATTTGCAGTAGTTATATTCTATAAAGTTGCCTAGAACACTGAATTATCAAATATTCAACTTTTGTTTCCAGGGAAAATATATACATATATATGCATATATACATATCTCACATAGATTATAATCTTAATTCCTAAAAACAGCTCATCTTGGTAGATTCTTTGTTTACAAAAGAATAAAGGAACTACAGAAGTGTTAAGCAATTTGCCTGAGGCCCCTCCACTAACAGGTGCCAGAGTTATGATTCAGACTCGTACAGTTGGCCCCAGAGCCAGAGCTTCTTGCACTACACTGCACTGCCCTCTGCTGTCTCTGTCATCTGGTCATCTTTGTATGAGAGCTGAAACAAGAAGGCCGAGGGTCATCTTATTTGACCTTAGCTTAGGACGTGGGCAAGAGTGACATATTTTTCACTACTATGTGTATATCCATGAGTCACCTTGAAAGCCCCGCAAGTATTAATTTGGGGATTACAAAGACATTTTAGCAAGTAAGCAGATTTGCAAATATGGGATCCACAAATAATGAGGATGAACTATATTTGTAAATGACTGCTAGGGTCTGTTTCATTGTAACCCCTTCCCCCAACAATGTGGAATGTTTCTTTAGCTTGATAGTTTGTTCATTTATTCATGTATTTATTCATTTATCATATATTCATCCAGTTCATTCATTTATCATATATTAAGCACTTATTTTAAGTCAGACTCTGCTTTTTTTTTTCTTTGAGATGGAATTTTGCTTTCGTCGCCCAGACTGGAGTGCAATGGCGCAATCTCAGCTCACTGCAACCTCTGCCTCCTGGTTTCAAGCAATTCTTCTGCCTCAGACTCCCGAGTAGCTGGGATTACAGGCTCACATCACCATGCCCAGCAAATTTTTGTATTTTCAGCAGAGATGGGGTTTCACCATGTTGACCAGGCTGGTCTCGAACCCCTGACCTCAGGGGATCCACCCACCTTGGCCTCCCAAAGTGCTGGGATTACAGGCATGAGCCACTGTGCCCATCTTCAAACTCTGCTTTAATCTATGGAGAGCAAGCGAGAGATTAAGGTCCTGCCCTGTGGGTTTTATATTTGCATAAGAAAGACAGCTAAATCTGGAGCTCTGGGGAGAGGCCCAGGTTTAACCAAGGTAAACCTGATGTGCCCACTCCTACTTTACATCCTCAGACATACTTCCAGAACATTTCTACTCTTGTGTATAAACGCTTCCTTTTGAGCCTCTTTCCATTGACGCATGTCAGCCTCTACTTGTCTTTTGTTGATTTTGAGGCCACTTGCCCATGTAAGTGGCAGGATATTATAAAAGAATCATGCTGACCTGGGTCTTTGAATTTTGGTTCTGCTACCTACCAACTGAGTTCCTTTGGCCAAGCTCTTGGACTTCTGAGCCTGTTTTCTAATTTCAAAAGTGGTGATATGATGTGTTAGTCCCTGGTGGGTTGCAACGAAGAGGTACACACATATCAGCTTTGGTGATCAGGGCTGAATGTAAACTTGGATGGGAAATCATCCAAGCAGCCATATTGTCTCTTGGCCCTAGTACTTTCAGAACCTCACAGAACGTTAATTTAGCAGTATTTAGTATTTGAGCTCTGAAGACCTGCCCTCTTTTCCTTTGTTCACCCAGCATTTGTATTTTCCAAGAGAAAATACCTGATTGGATTAGTTTGCCACCTTCTAAAACAGAAGGCCCCTATTAGGGAGAATTTTGAGCCATGCCATGTCCTTGGTGATTGATCCCTCTAAAGTTCAACCTATGTGTTGTCCTTAGCTGAAGCACTGATCCCTGGTCCAGTCACTTGTGGCCAGAGAAGTAAGGTTGATTTTATGCATTATCAGTCACACAGATATGCTACAGATATGCAATGTGCTTTTTGTGTGTGCCACAGTTACACAATAGTTGTATGACTGTAGCATATTCTAAAATAACCCTTTGGAGAGTTTCTTTGGAAGATAATTGATAGTATAGCAGTCCTATATAGTTTCATGCCCTTCTGTCCAATTCAAATATTTATCCAATATGATCATAGATAATTGTTAATAAAGCATCTAACAAGGTAATTGACACTTGTCAAATATTCAAATCATCTCCCTTTTGGTGTTGCATTTAGTATTATAGTGTGGTTATTTGTACATATGGCTGTTTTTCATACTAGACCATGAGCTCCTTGAGGGCAGGGTCTACAGTTACAACTGTAGGAATTCTCAACTCTTACTGAAAGAATGGAAGGATAGAAGGGCTTCCCAGAGAAGATATTATTTAAGCTGATTCTTTAAAAGTGAGTAGGAATGCTTTCCAGGTGCATACAACCTTGAGACATCATTCCAAACAAAGACTAGCAGGTGTAAAGGCACAGAGATGTAGGGATAGTGAAGTTTACTGAACAGATTAAAAAAACAAAGAGCAAACAATCAAAAATAAAAATTAAAAATCGCCTGAAGAAAAAACTATGAGAGGATTTGGCTAGAGGGCATATCACAATTGAGTTAATGATGACCGTAGATCCTCAGTAATGGATAGAAGTTTTAGGGAAAGAGTATAACATTCTCAGGTTGTTGGCAGAGTACCTAGAACAATTTAGAAATACAGGTCATTGAATTCTAGGAATGATTACACTGTAGTGAAATCATTTACTTCTTCTCTGCCTGTGAAGCATATATGTGTTGCACTGTGTTCAAGATCCTGAAAATGAGACTATTTCTCAAGGAGCTCATGAGCAGTCAAGGGAGACAGATGAGTGAGCAGCTGATTATCATGTGACAAGTGAGGTAATAGAGATATAACAAAAATGCTATCTAAACAAGAAGAAAGGAACAATTAGTAATATATGGAGTGCTGGGGGAAGATTTCTCAAATGAAGTTGGCCTGGCGTGATGATGGCTAACACCTGTAATACCAGCACTTTGGGAGGCAGAGGTGGGACGATCCAGGAGCTCAAGACCAGCCTGGTCAACACAGCAAGACCCTGTCTCTATATTTGAAAATAAAAAAATTTTTTTTTTAAATGAAGTGATATTTGAGCACTCTGGACCAGTATACAAATATAGGACAGACTGAAGGAACGTATCCACCTTAATTTGAGTTAACATTTTTAAAAATTGTACATTGGAGAAATAGTACATATTCACTGTTGTGAAATTAGAATTGATAAGCAAGGAGCAGGGGACTACAAAGCACTCCATAGATCCGCCATACTGAGACAATGGTTAAAGCTCTGATGGATTTATTTTATACTTCCTATGCATATGTGTTGTATACATACATATGTGTGCATGTGTATTGTATACATACATATGCATTGTTAAATAGAAATGATTCATCCTAGGTGTTCTGTTTATCCGTTTATTTTTGTAAAATAAATCCCCAAAGAGTACATTTGCTTTATCCAAGGGATTCTTTTGTTACATGCTGCTGTACATAATGAAAACTAAAAAAGGGGCTAACTTTTCAGCCTAGTAACTATGTGACCTGTGGTGATTTAAATTGATGCTTCATGAAAGGTACCTTCAGAAATGAATTTGGTATGTGTAGGTGGTTATGCATGGCATTATTCTTTGTAATAGTATGATAGGGATGACTTCAGTGCCCACCATCAGGGAACTGGTTAAGTAAACTGTGCTATATCCAGATGATGGAATACTGCATAGTTGTAAAGAATGAGAAAGACCTGTGTACTCATGTGAAGAACTCAGATATCGTGTGTGTGTTTTTAAAAAGGAACAAGGAATGGTATCATGTATATAGTATGCTACTTTTTGTGTTAAGAGAGAAGAGTAGAATAAGAATATACATGTGTGTTTGCAAAGATAACTTCCAAAATGATATATAAGAAACCAATTAAAAGTGTTTGGCTCTGTAGGGAGAATAGGACTATTAATGGGATTTTGCCACATACCTTTATAGATAGTTATATTTAAAATTTGTTTGAACTATGTATTTGTACACATTACCATTTTAAAAATAAGTGAATGAAGGAATGAAGTGGGATTATGAGAATGAGATAAGAAAAAAGGATCTATGGGGCTGCCCATCTTTTTACTACCCAGCAAATATTAATATATAGCAATAGCAGCAAAAATTGGAGGAGTAGCCCCAGGAAGGTGGGGAGTCAGCCTTTTCTTTGTCTTTTCCTCAGTTTCATATATTTTTGAAAATACTCTGAGAATAATAAAACAATTTAAAACAAAAATGTTTTCAGACCTTATGACATAAAAGAAGATGGGGCAGCTTTGTATAGTGCAAATCCTGAAAATGGGCTGATTTACCTAAAGAGGCAGGGAGTCAAGCTCTCTAGCCTACATATGATACATACATGAGAAAAAAATAAGAAAAAGAAAAGAATTGTGAATATAAATAAATGAAAATAACATTTATCCCTGATTATAAAGGAAATTACATTCTTTTTATAATTTGGATGACAAAATATAAAGAAAAATCTTTAATTCTGCCACTCAAAACATTCTGGTTTGCTGCTTTTTATGCTTTTTTATGCATATAAAGATTTTAAAAAGTAGAATCATAATATATAGTCTTTGTCACTTACTATATTTTGGGCATGTTTCTGTGACAGAAATATATCCTGGCATCATCATTTTTAATAGCTGGATGTATATTAAGTGAATCATTGCTAGCCCAGAAGTGAATGTCCTTATATATATATTTTAATAGATTTGAGCAAGTATTTTCGGACTAAATTCATAGAAGTAGAATTTCTGGAGGAAAATAACAAAAAAGTTTTAGGGTTTTTAATAGAAATTTTCAAATTATCCTGCAGGAAAATTGGTTCAGTATATACTTCTACCAACAGTGACAGAGCTCCAGTTTCCCCCTTCCATTTGTCATCTTTGCTGGTCTTTAAGCAGAAAATCTTACTATTTTAATTACATTTTCTTTAATTTCTGGTGCTTTGGAATCTCTTTTATTTGCTTATGGGCCATTTTTATTCTTGTGAGAATTGCCTATTTCTCCATTGCCCATTTTCTGTTGGAAATTATTTGGTTTTTTTCTGAGTAATATTATAAAATTATAAAATAACTTTTTTATCATTTGGCTTTTTCTGAGTAATTTTAAAGATTTCTTTATAGGCTAAGGATACAAACCTTTTATCTGTCATTGAAGTTACCAAAACTGTCTCCCATAAAATAATTTGTCATTTTGCTGTATTTATTTTTTTCTTTTTTTACTAGGCAAGCTCCAAAGTCACATTTCACTTTATTTTTATTGTGCTGAATGAAAGCATTTTAACTTAGTGATTTTAGCGTAAACTGGAGCAGGACAGAATGTAATTATCTAGGTCTCACTCTGTCACCCAGGCTCCTGCATAGCTCCTGCAGCCTCCAACTCCTAGGCGCAAGTGATTTTCCCATCTCAGCCTCCCTGGTAGCTAAGACTATAGGGGTATGCCACCACGCCCAACTGATTTTTAAAATTTTTTGTAGAAATATTAATTCTCTATGCTGCCCAGGCTGGTCTTGAATTCTCAACTTCAAGTAATCCTCCCACCTTGGCTTGCTAAAGTGCTGGGATTGTAGGCGTGAACTACTCCCAACTGAGAGCTTACTTTTGTTTGCTGGTGGTGTTCTTGGTATCTTTTCATATTTAAGGCTTTGTTGCTAGTGCTGAGGTATTACACTCACCATCTGAAGTTTATAGGACTTTTGTTTTTAATATTGAACAGATGGAACTGTTTAGTTCTGCATCTTTGCAGGTAATACAATGTGCCTACCAAGACTCTGCTTCATATGCATTGAAAGCAAGAAGTAGTAGAGTAAAACTTTGCCTGGCTAGAGGCTTTGAAAGAACTGAGTATTCTGGTTTAATTCTATTAATTTGGAAGTATGAAGATGAAAAAAATTCAAAACTTTAATTTCCTGTAGAATACACTTCAAAAATATAGGCTGGACACAGTGGCTCACACCTGTAACCCCAGCACTTTGGGGGGTGCAGATGGGTGGATCACCTGAGGTCAGCAGCTTGAGACCAGCCTGACCAACATGGTGAAACCTCGTCACTACTAAAAATACAAAAATTGGCTAGACATGGTAATGGACATCTGTAATCCCAGCTACTCAGGAGGCTGAGGCAGCAGAATCACTTGAATCTGGGAAGCAGAGGTTGAAAGTGAGCTGAGATTGTGCCACTGCACTCCAACCTAGACAACACAGTAAGACTCTGTCTCAAATAAATAAATAAATAAATAAATAAATAATATATATATGTAGCCAATGAGTCCACTTTTCTTCTCCTAGTAAGTTTAGACATTCAGATCTACTTGGTCTTTTATTATAGAACTCCTAGTGTGCCTGAGACTTAGATCCTTTTCTAAAGCTTTAGATGTAAGAGAATGTAAATGGTATTATATGAGATCAGGCTAGATGAAAACTGACACCTGTAAATATACTTTTTAGCTAAGTCTCTGATTGCCACTTGCTTTCTTATTTAACTTACAAAAATAAAACACATTGGATGTAGGGTGGGAATAGGAAGGAGATTTATGTCTTTTAATTGGATGTCATTATTTCATACCAAGACAGAACATACAGTATCCCTGGCTTTGGGCCTACAGAAAGAAACACTTTTCTACCTGCTACATGCCAGAGGTTCTTGAACACCTGGAGGGCTTATTGCAAAACAGATTGCTGGGCCCTACTCCAGAGTTTCTAATTCGGTCTAGGGTGGGGCCTGAGAATTCGCATTTATAACAAGTTCTCAGGTGATTCCAATGCTGTTGATCCAGAGACTACATTTTTGAGAACCACTCTTGTATACTAACTGTAAATTGTAGAATTCTAGAACAAAGCTGTTTGGTCTGGGATAAGAAGCACACAGGTTATGAAGCAAATCATGACAAATTCAACTCTCGATCCCAGCCTGGTGTGGAGTTCAGGTAACAAGCAGTACACAGTGACATAACACAATTCTTGGTTTTCATGATTGGAAGTCATAGCCAAGTATTCAGTGAGAAATTCCATTTCATTTGCAAGGCTTAGAGAAGCTGGGAGATTCTAGTCAAATAGGATTTAGTGATTAACCCCCTGAGAGTAGGAGTTATTTATGTCTTTTTTCTGTCTCCCATCCTTAGCATTTAGCCTTATTTTAGAAGGGCCTTGTATTTTTTAATACTGGTAAAGAGCTTTGAGTGCTTATTAAATTGAAAACTTTGTATGTTTTTAAAGATATTAGACATGTTTCTTAAGATTATTTTAAGCAGTAATGTAGGAGAATAAAAGAAAATTTTTCCAAAAAAGAGAAATCATTGTGATTATTTTATCTTATTAGAATGTTGGATAATATAGTCTGCTTCATTAATCATCAAGCATTCTATACATTTTCCATTTTTATAGAATTTGTACCTCGGTTGAGGTTAATACTGGTAATTCTTGTACTTTATTTGAAGATGAAAAATAAAGGCCAAAATCATAGACCTGATGTAGAAGCTAGATAATGAGGACAGCTTCAGAGGAACACATAGATAAACACACAGGTAGACACATATATATAAAGTACACACACTTTTTTTTAAGTTTTATTGTTATTGTCAGCACAAAGAAGATATCTGTGCTGAACTTAGACATCATATGTAGAATCTTTGGGTTGAAGAAAAAAGAAAGTCTGGAAGCCACACCTTTTCATAGAGGAGTTTTGCTTTAACAAGTTTTTCTTGCTTGTCAACTCTAATTTCTATCGTTCCACTGCTAATAGCCTCAGTTGACCAGCTGGTTCAGCCTAGACTGAAGGAATAACTAGTATTACAAACAGTGGATTCGGCAGATTCCCTACTTGGAAACGTTCCTGTTTTGTTCCCCTTACCCCTCAGAGAAGAGTTTGAGTGAAGAAGGGTAGAACTAGAAACCACAGACTAAACCAGTGGCTCTGAAGCTTGGCTGCACATCAAAAACAACCCAGACTGTTTTCTAGAAAACAATACAGATTTTGCACCCTACCTTCAGACCATCTGAATTGTGATCTCCTAGGATGAAACCTATTTGGGAGGTGGAGGTTCTGTATTTTTTAATAACTTTCCCAAGTAATTTTATGTAGGCTCCTGGACTGTATGCCTCAGATCATATCAGTGCTAGCCTGAGGTGAATTTTCACCAACCTCTTGTGAAATAAGAAATATAAGGACCACATAGTATTTTTCATAAAACTAAATTTATTCAGTTTAAAGAATTGTCCTTTGCATTGAATTAAGACCTTCTTGTGTTTTTTGGTTTTAAAATATCCTTTTATAAAATGATGTTGATAAAGATGTTTTTACCATCTTTGTATGGTTTTTAAAAATTGGAATCCTATATTGTTCTCAATATTTTTTAAATGTCCTGGTTTATGAAATCCTAAACACTGAATGCCTCTGATCCAATCATCCTTAGAAATTATTTTTTAAATACTTTGGGATACAGGTCCATAGAGGGTTCAAAGCCCTTGGAACTAGACAACTCTCAGAATTCAAAACTTTTTAGGTTTTAGAAAAATGCTTTCTCTATGTTACAAATGCCTCAGTTTGTCTGGTGCAGCATCCTTAGTCACATACATTAATATTTCTGAGTATTCACACTAAGTGGGTAGGTAACTTAATATCAGTTCAGGCCAAGTTTTTACTGTCCTGCAAGTTTTGACATAAAACGTATGAAAAATTCTTAGTTTTTAGAGCTGTTTGGATATTGGAATTGTGCATAACAGATTATAGACTTGCTTGGAGGTTTGCTTTCTCCTCCTGAAAGTATTAGCAAGCTTCAAATTAAATGGAGCTTCATATGTTTATAGTAGGAAATATAATTTATTTTGATGATTTAAATAAACTACCATGTGCTGTGATTGGTTTGTATTTTCCTTTTAAAGACCTCAGTACTTTTGTTGAATAGCATTTTCCTTCAGCATGGTTATCTGAACCCCATTTGTGATATTTGAGATCAAATATAATAGAGTTTTCTATTATAGCCTTTCTGGACATAAAGTGGGAAGTGTGAGAGTATAGGGTAGTGACTACATGGAAGTTGTTAAGAGCATGGACTTTGGGACCAGAAAGACCTAAGTTTAAGCACCAATTCTAGTACTACTAGGTCGTACCTTAGGCAAGCTGTTTAATGAATCTGTGGTTTCTCATAGCTGTAATCCTAGCTACTTAAGAGGATGAGGTGGGAGGATCACTTGAGCCTAGGAGTTCAAGTCCAGTCTGGACAGCACAGTGAGACCCCCATCTCTTAAAAAAAAATATGTTTTTTAATAAATAAAGGCAGAATATTTAGATGAAAAAAAATTGGGAGACTAACAGTCCCTGCCTTGTGGGATTGTTATGAAGATTAAAAGAGAGACTATTACTGAAGTACTTAGAAGAGCTGTATCTTATTGCTGTCCTTTCCCCCTTGTATTTGGATAGATTACCATACTTGTTTCTTCTATGTAATTGTTCAGTGGGGTTCTCATTCCCTTAGAAGCCTGGAGAAACTTCTCTTAAATACTTTCCCAATTCATACTTAAGTCTTGCCCTTGCAATTAAGACATAAAATCTGCCTCTTCAGTGGTTTCCACACCAAAAAATCTACAGACTCCTGAATTTTATATGGGCCTAATAGTCTTACTGAAAATTGCAAGTCTTAAGGTATAGTCTGTTTTACACAGTGTGGGGCCTTTCATGCTCTGAAATGTACCACTCTTGACTTTTTCTTCTTCACTCTGTCCAGCACTGTGCCTTCATTAGCCAGATAAATGTTCTTCTTTCTCCCAGGAAATGTTCTGACCTTACCCTGGTCCCTCAAGGGCCCTCCTCCCCCAAATTAACTTTCAAAGAGCTTCTCCAACCAAAAATGGCACCCTTCCTGAAAAGATTTCTAGTGGATACTATTTTCTCTACCTCATTACAGATGTATTATGCTGCTTGGCTTTCCTCTCCCCACTTCACTGTGTCAAACCTTTTTTTCCAGAAATATATCAAATAAAATGAACGTGTGATCCCTTTTCGTGAATTTTGTTGGGATTCATGGTATGGATTTCTTCTAGTTTAGATGATTCCACTGTGGCAAGCTTTTATTCTTAGCATACAGCTCATAAGGAGAATGTTATAGTCACTTGGTGTTATTAGTGCTAAAATAGTAAACAAGAACACAAAATTTTCTAGATTAGAAGTGGGTTTTTTTGGTTGTTTTTTACAGGCTCACACCTGTAATTGAGCACTTTGGGAGGCTGAGGTAGGAGGATTGCTTGAAGCCAGGAGTTTGAAACCAGCTTGGGCAACGTATAGCAAGACCCCTTCTCTTTTAAAAAAAAAAAAAAAAAAAAAGGCATGCCTGCTGGTGCACACTTATAGTCCTAGCCACTTGGGAGGCTGAGGTGGGAGGATTTCCTGAGCCCCAGAGTTCAGTGCTGCAGTCAGCTATGTTTGCACCACTGTGCTTTAGCCTGGTTTACAGAATGAGACCCTGTCTCTATAAAAAATAAAAAATAAGCTGGGCATAGTGGTTCATGCAGGTTATCCCAGCACTTTGGGAAGCTGAGGCGGGAAGATCACTTGAGTCCAGGAGTTCAAGACCAGCCTGAGCAACATAGATCCTATCTCTACTAAAAAAAATAAAAATAAATGTTTTTTAATTCTCCTTGAGTAACTTAGTCTGTCAAAAACAGATTCCAGAGTAGTGCTGTTACTGACTATGGGGAATAACTGTTCATACTCAATGAAGAGTGCTCACTCACAGATCCTAACCTCTAAGGGCATGGGCTTCCTGCCTAGGAAATGAAATTTAGAATACAGCATTCTAAAAATGGCAGTTAATCAACAAACTATTCATTGAGGACCTGGTGGGTGCACAGAGGTATCCTAGAAGCTATAAACGACTTGATACTTGCCCTCAAGAAACTTCCAAGGTTATAGACTACTCCCAAAACAAATAATGAGTGATGTTCTCTCTCAAATATATGTATAATCAAATGTGAGATGAAGATGGGAAAGACCTTAGGCTCGGAGATTGTATTCAGGCTTTTATAGTGGCATTTCTTTGATATAATTATGCATCTAAAAAATAAATTGTCATCAGATCAGTCTGAAATGTATAGAGGCACTTTTTGGTGAGAAAAGTTAAACATATATATAATAATTTACCATAGGAATGTTTTTGATTAATATTATCTGTTAAAGACTTCAGTTCACAATATTTCCCCTGTTAATAATCTATACCTTTTTGGAGCTGATCTGGAGAAGTCGAGGACCATGTGCTAATTGCTATTTGATGTTATTCTGAGAGGACAATTGATTGGCTTTGGGGCAGGGAGTTAGAACTTGAGGACTTGAAGGTGGGTCTGCATCTAGAGATCTTGCCACTGACTTGGCCAAGTCCGTTGATTCTACCTTTGAAAAAGTGCCTTTAAATGCCTTATGGAGTACATTTTATGACTGTTCTGAACATTACCAGTAGAATGATAGTAACATCACAGAACATCCTTGGGGCATTGTTTCTAAAAGTTTGGGGTTGTTAATAGTTACCGCTTTAAAAAACATAATCAATATATGTAATAAAGGCAACAAATTAATAAATTTGGGAAATGCTTGGTAAATTAACAGGGCTTCTCAAAACAATAAATTTACATGGCTATGATTTTCTTTTTTCAAAGAGCATCGACAGGACTGTTGTTTGTAGAACACTAGTCTGGGAATTGTTGGTGTAGGAATTAGGGTAATTAGGATTTGGACTATTCCACCTAGAGGTTGTCACTATATTCAAGGAATTATTCTTAGTCTTTAGTCTTTCTATATATCAGAATTACCTATAGCAAATTAACAAGCAGAAATACAAAAATTGGGCCTTGGCTCAGGCCTAACAAATGAGAATATCTGAGAAGCATGGGTGTGGAAAAACTTTCAGGTGATTCTATATACTCCTGAGACTGAAAACCCGCTCAATTAGAATAGGCCTTTTCGCCGCTTGCTAAATGCATTCTTAATCCTATTTGAGTATGCTTCTGTTTTGTTTTCTTGGGTCTGGTCCAGGGATAGACTGTTGATGTAATTAAGTTCAGTTTTATTATTCTTCCCAGGGTATCTGTATCTCAATTTTTAGATTCCATTTCATCAGTGGGGCAAACTTATAGGCCAGTATAGAACAAGTTTTAAACATTAATGGAAAAGAGATTGTATTATATTTATATTGTCTTTCTCATCTGGCAGCCTTGAGTTTAATTTAGAAAATGCCTCTATTTGTAATTTACCTTTGTTTTGATATATTTTACAAATATAGGAATCATATAAGTGATTTTCCTCTTTTTCTTGACTTCCTTATCAACTAATATGTTTTTGAAAGCTTCTTAACTTCTAATTGCAGGGAAGTTCCGTTTTCTCTTTGCTTGCAAGCTCACTGACGTTATATTTGCAAGCACTGTTCTTGCATCAAATGGAAGATAATCAATGGAATATTTGTGCATTTAGGTCAATATAGGAAAGCTTAGCAAAATGATTACTTATTTGTTTTCTGTTAATGTCCATGCAGCTGCTCTGGGAATAAATGGAATGGAAGTACAGAGGACAAAATCATTCTAATTGGAGATTTACCTGGAATCTTTTCAAAAAATTTCTATACACATGTCCTACGTCTCCTCACCCTGCCAAAAGCTGAACTACTCCCCCCACCTCTTTTTTCCCCTTATCCTTCAACAATGGAGAAAATCTAATGGGTTTATTTACTTAGTAAAAGAAAGTCTTGTAAAACAAGGAGACAGAGAAATTATTTTAGTGCAAAGTAAGACATGGTATATAAAAATATGTTCTGGCTGGGCATGGTGGCTCACACCGGTAATCCCAGCACTTTGGGAGGCCAAGGTAGGCAGATCACGAGGTCAGGAGATTGAGACGAGACCATCCTGGCTAACACGGTGAAACCCCGTTTCTACTAAAAATACAAAAAATTAGCCAGGTGTGTTGGCACGCATCTTTAGTCCCAGCTGCTCGGGAGGCTGAGGCAGAAGAATCACTTGAACCCAGGAGGCAGAGGTTGCAGTGAGCACCTCTGCACTCCAGGCTGGGCGACAGAGCAAGACTCCGTCTAAAAAAAAATGTTCTATGTGATTTTAAAAGGCTTTATAAAATTATTTCTTGTATTGCTTATGTAGCTTTAAAATGATTGTGTTTGTATATGTGTGTGACCCTGTGAAAAATTAGAAGAATAAACAAAAAGGAAGTTAGAAAGTTAGAAAATTGGACTTGGATGCACTAATCCAGCAGCTGTCTGGGCAGGCTGACTTAGATTTGAGGGATATAAGCATTCCTGCCACCAAGAAAGTGAAATTTCCCACCCTGGAGTAAGGATGTTTCATGTGGCTTTGTAATAGACAAAATATTTCTCCTGATGCTCTTCTCACTGCTCTTATTTCATGCTCACCATGCAACCATCTATTACTAATTAAGCATCCCAGGCATTTGGATTTTGAATGGTGGGAATGTATTAGCTATTTGAAAATAAACAAATATTCCCTTCTGCCTTCCTAGAACCTACACTATCAACTATACCTTCTCCCTCCTGTGTGTGTAACCTGTCTCTCTCCACTAAACCCTTTCTATGAACATTTAAATATGAACTAGCCTTTCTAATCTTTAAAGATAAGTCATTTCTGTGGACTTCATAAGTTTTTGTCCATTCCTGCCTCTTCCTTTAGCAGCTGGACTCTGAATTATCTCATACTTGGTATCACCTCCGATTCATCCTACCTCCATTTGGCTTTCATTATCATTTTTCTCCATAGAAACTGCTCTCACTACGGTCATCAGAGACTCCATGGTCCTGAATTCTATGGACACTTCTAAGCCTTCCTCCTGTCTAACCTTTCAGCAACCTTCTGCATTCCGACTTTACTGGAATTTGATTCATTCACTGTGGCTGGTGTAACAAATTACCACAAACTGGTATCTTAAAACAGCAAATTTATTGTCTCACAGTTCTGGAGGCCAGAAGTCCAAAGTCAAAGCATCAGGAGGGCCACTATCCCTCTGGAGGCTCTAGGGGATAATTTGTTCTTTGCTTCTTCCAAATTCTGATGGCTGTGGGCATTCCTTGATTTGTGGCCACGCCACTCCAGTCTCTGCCTCCATGGTCACATTGCCTCCTCCTCCTCCTCTGTGTGTGTGTTAAATCTCCCTCTGCTTTTCTCTTCTATACCTGTCATTGAATTGAGGGCCCACCTGAATAATTCAGGATGATCTCATGTCAAGATCCTTAACTACATATACAAACACCCTTTTTTCCATATAAGGTAGCCCTCACAGATTCCATGGATTAGGACATGGAAATATTTTTGGGGGAAGGGGGGCTACCATTTAATCCAAATCAAGAAAATACAAAGCCCGAGAATGACAAGGAAGAGAGATGAGGTTGGAGAGGCAGGTGGGGCCAGATCATTCAGGACCTTAAGAGACCACATTAAGGATTTTGGATTTTTATCATAAGCATTAGAAGCCATTTTAAGGAGTTCTCAAATTCCTTATAATGCATTGCAGCACCATTCAACATATTTTGAGATCACTCAGGCTGCCATGTGGAAAAAGGATTAGAGAGACTGAGAGTGAATAATGAGAGACTAGTAAGGTAGCTATTGCTCCAATCTAGATGAAAAAAGGATAGCTGCTTGAACTAAGATGGCAGTAAGAAGAAAGGAGGTAGACTCCAAAACTATTTTAGGAGGTTTTTGGTGATGAACTCGATGTGGGGAGTCAGAGTGAGGGAAATATCAAGGATAATTTTGGTACAAGCAACTGGGTGGATGGTAATGTCATTCACTGAGCTAAGGAACTCTGTGGGAAGGGCAAACTTTTCTTGGGTGGTGATAGGGGCGTGGGGGTAAAAAAGGTGATAAATTCTATTTTGGACATGTTAAATTTGCAGTGCCTCTGAAACACTCAAATGGTGATGTTCAGTAGGTTGGCTGTATGCACCAAGAATAGGAGAAGTCTGCCTAAGTATAGAAATTTGGAGTAGTCGTTTATATAAATGGTAACTGAAGTCATAGGAATAGAAGTTACTGCCTATGGAGAAAATGCAAAGTGAGATGAGAAGAGGGTCCATGACCTAGCACTGATGTGTGTGAACATTTTAAAAACTCTCAGTCTCTCTAATCCATATTCCACATGACAGCCTGAGTGATCTCAAAATATGTTGAATAATGCTACAATGGATTATAAGGAGTTTGAGAACTCCTTATAACGGCTTCTAATGTTTATGATAAAATCCAACCTACCTTCTTTTAGTTCCTGAAAGTTCCCTCCTGCCTTCGATTCATTGTACATGCTTTTCTCTCTCCTCCCTATTGCTAGTGAACTTAAGTCTTTAGGTGTCAATGAAAATGTTTCTTGCTCACGGAAACCTTTCTGAACCATCCCCTACTCCTGGACTAGATTGGACCCCCTGTTGCTTTCTAATAGTCCCTTTTATTTCTCCTTTTATGGCGTGGATCATAATTATTTTTAACTATTTTCTTATCTCTCTCCCGAGAGAATGTAAATATCACCAGGGCAAGAACTGTGTACCCTATCAAAGCAAGAGTCAAGCATAGTGCCTCAGCACTGAGTGTTGATAAGCACTCAGTTATTAATGAGTGAGTAGATTTAATGTCCTGTGTTGCTAAGATGTAGCTGGGAGAAGGCATAACCTGAATCCAGTGGCAGAATATTTGAAATAAAATTTAAAGCTGTCATCCACAGTATTTAATTTTTAAAATGGTATTAACCAGACTGAAAGAAGTAATTAAACTGTAGGAAACAACATGGGAGGAACTAGTTCTTATATCAGTTGTTCAGTAGACTTTTTCCAGGTAATTCAGTCAAAAGTCCCAAGTAATCTTAGCAGTCAAACTGTTATCATAGGCACATTGCAGGTTTCTAACTTCTGAAAAATATTGAGTTCAAAGAATAGCTGGTTTTTGGTATGAGCATGTTGGATCTGAAAGTTGTGGGTGTTCAAAGTGTTAAACTGATGAAGCATGTATCCTTGAAATATCCTAGATAGATTAAAAGTCCTGAAATTCTGTATGACTTAGAACAGTAGTCCCTATTTCAAGCCACGTATTTTAGACACAAATATGTCTTGACCCTTGACCATGACAGTGCCAACTCAAATGCTTGGCAGGCCTTAGCACTACTGTATTGACTATTAACAGGGTTACATGCTTTCCCATTTTCATCCAAAGTGACAACTGTTATTTCTTATTTTCAGCATGTTTGACATGTGTATAAGAGGGAAAGTGGAGTGAAGGGGGAATAAGTTTCAAATTGTTCTTAGATTTCATGATGCAGTGTAGTCACAGACCAGACATAAACTCCTTCTACTGTTGAGGTCTAATTCTTGAAGAACTACTTCTCAAGCAGTAACCTATTTCAAATTGCACGTTTGTCTTCTTGGTGTATAAAAAATGTTGTGACAGACAGTGGTTTGTGTGGCAGAGTTAATTGCCAGTGTTTATTGAATACCTGTAGAAGCTATTGCTAGGTAACAACTTACCCAAAGCTTAGCAGAATAAAACAACAAACATTTATTATTTCATAATTTTTTGCATCAGGAATCTAGGAGTAGCTTAGCAGGGTGCTTGTGTTTGAGACTTTTACAAAGTTGCAGTCAAGCTGTCAATCTGGGGCTGCTGTCTCATCTGCAGGCTTGACTGGGAGGAAAATGCATTTCTAAGCTCTCTTACCACAGTGATTCATTTCCTTGTTGCATGAGCCGCTCTGTAGTATAACTCACAACTTGTCAGCCATTCAATCCTCTTAACCTGATTTATGTAACCAAGCATTCCTCCCATCTCTGGAAGCTTTGGGCATATTTTCTTTGTCCTCACTACACTAGACTTTCATCCTTGATGTGGATGAGGGTCAAGTGAAATAATGTGAAATAGTGAAAAGGAATGGCTAGAGAAACAGTGTTCAAGCATGGAGAGTGAGCTGGGGAAGAGCTAGAAACAGAAAGAGAATGTTACATGAAACTGGGAGCAGGAACTTCAGGAAAGTTAAGGGTGATGATCCTGTTTTCCCTCATGTCTTCCCCAAGTTGGAAACATCCAGATGCCTTCCCTAGGAGTTAACAGTCTCCAGCAAAATCTCCCTATTGCCACCTACTAAATGTGCTACTAAAGCCAGGGCACATTAAGCACCAGTTTACTCACACCCAGTAGGCCCACAAAACAATGTTGTTCTTGAACTACGTGCCTTAAAGTGTAGGTATGAAAGTACTTTGTTAATTTTTAAACAGCATGAAAATTAAGTTGTTGGAATGCTGCTGTTTGGAAAAACCAAACTTTCTAATTGTGTGGAAAATACAGGTTGAATAATATAAAAATACAAATCAACACTGTGTAAATCTACTGTAGGAGAATCACTTGCCTAGTATTGACAATACCTTCTCAGTGTTTTCACCTTCTTTGAGATATTTGCATTAATTCAGTAACAGTTTTTATTGAGTTTATGGTAATTTTCCATTTCCTTTCTCATAAACAAGTACATCCTGTAATTTACTGTGTTCCACCTTGCTCTTGAATTAGAAGGGTTTTTTTTTTCTTTCTTCCTTTGCCTTCCCTTTTTGCTTATAATCATGTGCACTCAGAACTTATATTTTGGGCAAAGGAAGATATTTTTAAAAACTAAACTCTGATTTCTGATTCTCTGTGGATGATTTCCATATTGATGGTGACAAATCAGTATGCTGGTTGCAAACAACTGCCAAATAAATCTTTGGAAATAATAGTACAGTATATCTTGCTACCCAGCAAGGTTCAGGACCTTTAAGAGTCTTTGTGCTTAGAAATAGCTCACTTACTTGTACAGTTGTCCTGACATTTACAGTCTTGCTTCTATCATTGTTATGCTACAGATGGAAGTGGTAAAAGTAAAGAACTGCTTTCTTTCTCTCTATAGCTTATGAAATTATTGTGGATCTGTATTTGGAATAGACATTGATATCTTTTGTTTCTATTTAAAATATGTTAAATAGATATATTTCATACTAGTAGCCTTATTTAAACATGCAGTGATTTAAATGGGTTCTATTTTAAATGGATTATTTTAGAACTATGTACCAATGAGTTATTTTTCCATCTGTTCTTTACTCTTTGCAATTTTACCTTGTCCGTTTAGAATATTACATTTCTAATGTCCATAACAGGTTACGAAATGCCAAAACAAAAAAATTAAAATAAAAAAAACTTTAAAGAGAACCAAGAAAGAATATTTTACTCTATCCAGAAGCAGAGAATAACTTACTCATGAGAGTTGCCAAGATGGAAACAAGCCTGGGGAAATAATTTGTTAAAGAACTTAAAGAAGCCCCAAGGAAGGTGGGGGTCGGGGTAGAGATGGAGTCAAGGTTAGAGAAGGAAAGTTCCCTAAATACAATTAAGCCTCAGGTATTTGTGGAACTCTTAATATTGTGGTGAGTCACAAAATCTATAAAACTCAGTCTTGCTTGTCAGGAATTGAGAATCCAATTGGAAGGAGAAAAATTATGCATATGAAACAACAATTACTAAGTACAGAAGGGAAGCAGTGAATAAGTAGAAGGAAAGAGTGAATAAAGACTGGAATGATTTTTGAGGAATTATTAAGATATAGATTAATAACAGAAAAAAAATTTTCTAAATAATAGCAAAAACATCAAAATGGGTTTAGAAGCCAAAATAAACAATTTTATTTACATACAATTTTACAAAGCTGTAGACAGAAACATATACATGAGCTAGAAAAAAATTAAGGCCAGCAAAAATTGCCATTAAAAATTAAGTAAATATAATGAATAACATATTTATTTTAGTTATAAACTTTCATTTAAATTATTTTATAAAAAATAAAAATTATAGCAAACAGAATAAATGTTTTTACAAAAGATAAGGAAAAGACATATACCCCAGTAGAAAAATGGGCAAAGTACTTTAGCAGTAAAATTACAGAATGAGAAATATAAATGGCCAATAAACACATCTCAAAATAGTCAGCCTCAGTAAAAAATTAAAGAAATGTAAAAAAAAAAATGCAAGTGTTACTTTATGAGATTGGCAATGGTTTAAAAACTGATAATACTCATGAATGTTGGGCAACAGGCACTTCCACCCTACTGGTGGGAATTTAAAATCTTATGACAGTGTGGCAATGCCAAGAGCCTTAAAAAAGGGAATATACTCTCCAGTGTAACAGTTCTATTTCTAGGAGATATCCTAAAGAAATCATTAGAAAAGATGACCTTTACAAAATAGAACCTTCATAAAACAGAAACATTGGAAACACCCCCAAAAGACGGTATGGCTATATTATTAAATAACATAGGAATGAGAAAAAGCAAATGATGGGGCATCTTGTATCACACGATCCTATTACTCTTGAGAATGGATATTTGGGAAATGTGTATGTTTGTATCTGCACACACGTATGGGAATTCAGGAAGGTTATATGCACCACATCGTTAATTGTTCTTAACTCGGGATGGCTGGACAATGGATGGCTTTTATTTTTTCCTTTTTGCTTATCATTTTGATAAACATGTATTTTTTTATACATTTTAAAGAAAAACAGCTTGAGAATTAGAATAATATGTAGGTGCTTACAATGTTCGTTAAGAATGCATTTTCTCTATCTTTTTAAATGTTAAGAAAGTGGTAATGATCTTGACTAGGTTCCAGTACCTACAGAAATTTGGCATGGGAAGATTCCCACCCCTCCCAGCCTTCCCACCCTGGTCCCACTTGCCTAGAAAGACGGAGCCTAGGTGTTGATAGACATCTTTTCTTTAAACTGTTAAATAATTGCACATCTGTATAGTTGATAACTGCAGGATATTAATGGTCTTATAAGAGTTACAGGCTAACAGTTTCTGTTTGTAGTTAAAATCTTTGACTTAGGATTTCAGAAGCTTCTGACAGAATCTGCATGTTTTAGGTCTACATGTTCTTTATCTTTATATTCATTTTATCTTTTCTTTTGCTCCTCTTTAGGTTCTATCATAATGAATGGATCCAGTGTGGCGAATACATCACCCAGTGTAAAATCCAAAGACGACCAGGGGTTAAGTGGGCATGATGAAAAAGAAAACCCGTTTGCAGAGTACATGTGGATGGAGAATGAAGAGGATTTCAACAGGCAGGTAAAGAAAGTGGAAAAGTGGAAAATTGATGATACATGTAACTTAACAGCTATAATATTTTATTGCCAGTTTGTTACAAAATAAATGGATACAAGTAGCTTTAGGATAACTTAAAAATTCATGGCGGGGGGGCGGCGCATGTCGAATGACTAAGAAACATCTTCATCTGGTAAGAGACCAGAGTGATAGTACCTTGGAGGAAGATATTTATATTTTTCTTACCATGTTGATTAAAAGAGAACACAAATATCAGACTAATTAGTTGATATCTGAAAATCCACACATGATGAGCCCATGTATAACCAAACAGATCTGCATATACTCCACACTATGATATGCCTTCCAAGTGCAGTTCACATTACACAGTAACTACTGCAGAGTGGCCCTGCCCTCAACCTCATTCTGGCTAGATTTGTTTATGTCATTTCTCTCAGCAACCATAGACCATTCTAGAATATTCTCAGAATTTAAATCAAACAGGACTCTTCTCAATCTTAGAGGATTGACATAAGACCCTTGTACCAAACCAAGGTAGCTGAGGTCCTTTATCCTACCCTGATTATAGCTTTAATCCTAGGAAGCACTCTGGTTCTGTAATTCTCTGTAATGATCAATGTGAAACTAATTGCTTGAACAGTGGAACACTAAAAAACAGAATGGTAGTGAGGTTGTTTTTCTATACTTTGTAGTTTGTTGCTTTCACTTGCTTACAGAAAATGTGATACTCTGCGTTTCATTTTGAAAATAAATGAAGACATGAAAGAAGTTTAAGGCCAGACATGGTGGCTCATGCCTGTAATTCCAGCACTTTGGGAGGCCAAGGTGGGCAGATCACTTCAAGTCAGGAGTTTGAGACCTGCCTGGCCAACATGGTAAAACCTCATCTCTACTAAAAATATAAAAATTAGCTGGGCATGGTGGCGTCCTTCCTATAATCCCAGCTACTTGGGAGGCTGAGGCATGGGAATCACTTAAACTGGTAGGCAGAGGTTGCAGTGAGCCAGTTGTACCACTACACTGGGCTCTGTCTCAGAAAAAAAAAAAAAAGGAAGATTCAGAACTCTCACTGAAGGTAAATATGTTTTCCATAGGATTTTAGAACATCGTGTTTGGCTTTTTTGTTGACCTAACAGTTTCACTCTGCCTTTATCCAGCCTCTGAATGAAATATATGTTGTTGAAAACATAAAACAATTTTCACTAGCTTTCTTAACACTCACTGATATGCTTTTAACTCCAGTGATCAGGATTGCACCAGGACTATTAGAAGCCAGATGTGTGAACTGTGGGTCAGCTGTGCACTCCTACATGGATGAGTTTAGCAAACTCAGATGCATGGTGCATGGAAAAGTGCTGGAAAGCCAGGGGCTTGCAGATACACACATACATTTGCACGTGTACACACATACATTTGCACATGTGCACACACACATGCACACACCCCACACAAAGAGATTGAGGAAAGACAATTCAGGAACTTTAAAAATTATAACTTCAGCTTTGCACAGTGGCAGCATCATAGCCAATGAGGTTTATCTGAGGCACGATTATTGCTAATTGAAAACTTTTCCCAGTACCCCGCCATGATGACTTGAAATATAGTCGGCATTGGCAATTTTTGACAGTATCTATGAAGACTGAATTTTTTTTTTTAATTGTAACTTTTTTCTGGAGATGTAGGAAAGCAATGACAGCAATATCCATGGCAGCTTCCAGTGTTGCAGTAAATACCAGGCCCTAAGAAGGGCTAAGCAGATAAACAGTTGTTTGCTCTAATTCCCCCAACCCTAGTGTTTTACAGGTAATACTTAGCTTGGCAATATAATTCCAGTTGTTTTGTTTTGTGTTTTGTTTGTTTTTGGAGATAGAGTCTCACTCTCTTGCCCAGGCTGGAGTGCAGTGGCTCAGTCTCAGCTCACTGCAACCTCTGCAGCCTGGACTCAAACCATTGTTATGCCTTGGCCTCCTGAGTAGCTGGGACTACGGGCATGTGCCACCCAGACCCAGCAAATTTTTGCATTTTTAGTAGAGATGAGGTTTCGCCATGTTGGCCAGGCTGGTCTTAAACTTCTGGCCTCAAGTGATCTGCCTGCCTCAACCTCCCAAAGTGCTGGGATTGCAGGCGTGACCCACTGCGCCTGGCCTGGCAACATAATTTTGAAACTGTTATATTATTTCATGTCATAGGATTAAGTATTTCAGAGAAGCCTTCTTTATCCTTCATTTGGGAGCAGGAGCATTTAGGAATCTTGGGTCTGATGGATGTCAGTTCTTTCTGTACACCTGTACATTATTCTTTTACACTATGGTGTACTGTACAATTTTTACCACTACCAACACCCATTTCATTACTAGCATAGTTTTCATGGTAATTCAGAAGTGGTTTTGCATACCATGTACCTTGAGTTGGATCTTAAGGAGGAAGAAACTGGTTTCTAGCTATCAACCCTGTTATAATGTCTTCTGACTTCCAATAAAATATCTAACAAAACATAGAATAAGATGAAAACAATTTACAACCCCCCAAATTAGGAGTGACATTCATTGGTCTTTTGAAAAGATTTTCATTGACTGTGAGGCCGATAGAAGTGGATTGAAATATAGTTTTGGGGGGAAAAGGGATTAAGTCCCAATAAAATTATTGGAACATTTATTTTAAAATAACTCAGGAAAGAAAAGAAGTAGTAAGACCTAACATACTAGTTATAATTGTGAATGGTTTATATCCCCCCAGCACCCACACACACACAGAATTTTTTAAGAAATGGGGTCTTGCTGTGTGTGCCTAGGCTGGAACTCCTAGGCTCAAGTGGTCCTCTCACCACAGCCTCTTGACTAGCTGTGACTACAGGCATGTGCCATAGTACCTGGCTATAATTTTTAAGAGAGAAGAGAAAAAGACACAGTTGGGTTAAGGGGGGAAAAAAGGGAGAAATCTAATTATATGCAGCTTGCAAGATACATTCTCACTGGCTATTCAGGCAGTGGAAAAAAAGATGAAAAATGTGTGGTGAATTTTAAAATCTTATGGGTCATTTCTAATTAGGAGATTTTTTTTTTTACTCTAAGCTTCTGTCATTTTCCCATGGGGTGTCTAGTAAGTAAAAATCAGGGTAGATATATTCTAAAATGTCAGCAATATTCATTATGTGTGAGTGTTGAGATTAAGGGGGTTTTTTTCCTTCCAATTTGGTTTTCTTAGTTCTGATTTCCCAACTCTTATGCAAAAAAAAGGGATTACTTCCACAATAGGGGAAACAGGTTCACATGTAAAGCACCTGAAAGAGAAACATCTGAATTAAAATGCTTCAGAAAAGGAAAACATAAAATAAGACAGAAAATACCCAGAAATTTCAAACACAAAGCAATATCAGTACTGGATAAAGTGAAAATTGAAGGGAAAAACAGTCCTTTCAAACCCTGCTACTGCTTTATTAACTGAGTTGATTATGTAATATTCTAAATCCTTTGTTGTCATTTCCACAGTGTTCAGAATATGAATAAAAACAAAGATCATCAAGATTCAGGAGGATGGCAAAACCCAGTCCAAGGAAAATAAGAATCACAGTAAAGTGATACAGGAGCTAAAAGACAAAGTAGCCAGTATAAAAAAGAACTTAATGGGTCTGACACAGCTGAATAACACAAGAATTTCACAGTGCAATCTCACATATTAACAGCAGAATAAGCCGAGCTGAGGAAAGAATCTCAGAACCTGAAGACTCATTCTCTAAAATAAGACAGGCTGAGCGTTGTGGCTTACGCCACTTTGGGAAGCTGAGGCTGGGGATCACCTGAGGTCAGGAGTTTGAGACAGGCCTGGCCAACATGGTGAAACCCCATCTCTACTAAAAATACAAAAATTGGCCAGGTGTGGTGGCAGGCACCTATAATCCCAGCTACTCAGGAGGTTGAGGTAGGAAAATCGCTTGAACCTGGAAAGTGGAGGTTGCAGTGAGCTGAGATTGCATCACTGCACTCCAGCATGGGCAACAAGAGTGAAACTTCATCTTAAAAAAATTAAAATAAGACAGTGAAAAATAAAGCAAAAAGAATAAAAAGGAATGAACAAAACCTCCAAGAAGTATGGGATTATGTAAAGAGGACAAATCTATGAATCATTGGCATCCCTTAAAGGGAGAAGCTAAGTAACTTGAAAGATATATTTCAGGATTGATATGGTTTGGTTCTGTGTCCCCACCCAAATCTCATCTTGTAGCTCCCATAATTCCCATGTATTGTGGGAGGGACCTGGTGGGAGATGATTGAATTATGGGGATGGATCTTTCCATGCTCTTCTCATGATAGTGAATCAGTCTACAAGATTTGATGGTTTTAAAAATGGGAGTTTCCCTGCACAAGCTCGCTATCTCTTTGCCTGCTGCCATCCATGTAAGATGTGACTTGCTCCTCCTTGCCTTTTTCCTTCTGCCATAATTGTGAGGCCTCCCCAGCCATGTGGAACTATAAGTTCAGTAAACCTTCTTTTTTAAGTCACCCAGTCTGGGTATGTCTTTATCAGCAGTGTGAAAACAGACTAATACAAGGATACCATCCATGAAAACTTCCCCACCCATGTTAGAGAGGCCAGCAGTCAAATTCAGGAAATACAGAGAACTCCTGCAAGAATCCCCACAAGACGATCATCCCCAAGACACATAATTATCATACTTTCCAAGGTCGAAATGAAAGAACGTTAAAGACAGCTAGAGAGATCCCCATCAGGTTAACCACAGGCATCTCAGCTGAAACCCTATAAACCAGAAGAGATTGCCGGCCTATATTTAACATTTTTAGAGGAAAAAAAATCTTCAACCAAGAATTTCATATCTAGCTAAACTAAGCTTCCTAAGTGAAGGAGAAATAAGATCCTTTTCAGGTAAGCAAATGTTGAGGGACTTCATTACTACCAAACCTGCCGTACAGGAGATCTTGACAAGAACACTAAATATAGAATGGAAAGACCACTACCAGCTAATACAAAAGCCCACTTAAACACACAGACCACTGTCACTGTAAAGCAACTACACAAACAAGCCAACGTAATAACCAGCTAACAGCACAATGACAGGATCAAATCCACACATATCAGTACTAACCTTGAATATAAATGGTCTAAATGCCCCACTTAAAAGGGATAGAGTGGCAAGCTGGATAAAAAAAGTAAGACCCAATGGTATGCTGTCTTCAAGGAACCCATCTCGCACATAACGACACTCATATGCTCAAAATAACGGGGTGGAGAGAAATCCACCAAGCGAATGGAAAACAGAAAAAAGGGGTTGCAATCCTAATATCAAACAAAACAGATATCAAACCAACAAAGATCAAAAAAGACAAGGGAAGCGTGTTACATAAGCATAAAGGGTTCAATTCAGGAAGAAGACCTAACCTAAATATATAGCATGCAGCATGGGAGCACCCAGATTGATAAAGTAAGTTCTTATGGACCCGCAAAGAGACGTGGACTGCCACATAGTATGTTAATGTGAGACTTAAACACTCCACTGACAGTATTAGACAGATTATCAAAGCAGAAAATTAACAAAGGTATACAGGACCTAAATTCCAGTGGATCTTCTGGACCTTTACATAAGTCTCCACCCAAAAACAACAGAATATGCATTCATCTCAATGCTACATGACACACACACTAAAACCACATAAATTGGACATAAAACAATCCTCAACAAATTGTAAAAGAACAAAATCATACCAAACACTCTTGGACCATACTGCAATAAAAATGGAAGTCAACACAATGAAAATAAAACCATACAATTATGTGGAAATTAACATGCTCCTGAATGACTTTTGGGTGAATAATGAAATTAAGACAGAAATCAAGTTATTTGAAAATAATGAGAACAAAGATACAACTTGCCAGAATCTCTGGGACACAGCTAAGGCAATGTTAAGAGGGAAATTCATAGCACTAAATGCCCACCTCACAAAATGATGAAAGATCTCAACCTAATATCACAACCGAAAGAATTAGACAAATGAGAACAACCCCAAAGCTAGCAGACTATGAGAAATAACAAAAATCAGAGCTGAACTGAAGGAAATTGAAAGACAAAAAACCATTTATAAGATCAACAAATCCAGGAGTTGGTTTTTTGAAAAAAATTAATGAAATAGGCCAGGCACATTGGCTCACACCTGTGGTCCCAGCACTTAAGGAGGCCAAGGCAGGCAGATCACTTGAGGTCAGGAGTTTGAGACCAGCCTGGCCAACATGGTAAAACCCATCTCTACTAAAAATGTAAAAATCAGCCAGTCATAGTAGCACGCATCTGTTATCCCAGCTACACAGGAGGCTGAGGCAGGAGAATCACTTGAACCCAGGAGGCGGAGGTTGCAGGGAACTGAGATCACACCACTGCACTCCAGCCTGGGTGACAGAGCGAGACTTCATCTCAAAAACAAAATAATAATAATGAAACAGGCTACTAGCTAGACTAAGAAGAAAAGAGAGGAGATCCAAATAAACACAATTAGAAATGACAAAGGGAATGTTACTACTGACCCCACAGAAATAAAAACAACCATCAAAAACTTCTACGAACACTTGACACACACAAGCTAGAAAACCTAGGAGAAATGGATGAATTCCTAGATACATAAGCCCTCCCAAGACTGAGCCAGGAAGAAATTGATTCCCTGAGCAGACTAATAATGAGCTCTAAAATTGAATCAGTAATAAATAGCCTACCAACCAAGAAAGCGCGGGACATGATGGATTCACAGCCAAATTCTACCAGATGTACAAAGAGGAGCTGGTACCATTCCTACAAAAACTATTCTAAAAAATTGAGGAAAGACTTCTCCCCAACTCATTATATGAGGCTAGCATCATCCTGATACCAAAACCTAACAGACACAACAAAAAAAACTTCAGGCCAGTATCCTTGATGAGCATTGATGCAAAAATCCTCAATAAGATACTCAATAAAATCCTCAACAAATCCAGCAGCACATCAAAAAGCTAATCTACCATGATTAAGTAGGCTTCATCTCTGGGGTGAAGGTTGGTTCAACATAATGACAGTCAATAAATGTGATTCATCACATAAACAGAACTGAAGACAAAAGCCACATGATTATCTTAATAGAAGCAGAAAAGACTTTGGATAAAATTCAACATTCCTTCATGTTTAAAACTCAATAAACTAGGTATTGAAGGAATATACCTCAAAATAATAAGGGTCATCTATGACAAACCCACAACCAATATTATGCTGAATAGACAAAAGCTGGAAGCATTCCACTTGAAAACTGGTACAAGACAAGGATGCCCTCTCTCATCACTTATATTCAACATAGTATTGGAAGTTCTAGCCAGAGCAATCAGGCAAGAGAAAGAAAGGGCATCCAAATATGAAGAGAGGAAGCCATACTCTGTCTGTTTGCAGGCAACATGATTCTATATCTAGAAAATTATAGTCTCAGCCCAAAAGCTCCTTCACCTGGTAAATAACTTCAGCAAAGTTGCAGGATACAAAATCAATGTACAAAAATTACTAGCATTCCTATACACCAACAACCACCAAACTGTGAGCCAAATCAGGCAATCCCATTCATAGTTGCCCACCGCCCCCACCCCACCCCCACACACACAAAACCTAGGAATACAGTTAACCAGGGAGGTAAAATATCTCTACAAGGAGAATTTCAAAACACTGCTCAAATAAATCAGAGAAGATACAAACAAATGGAAAAACATCCCATGTTCATGGATAGGAAGAATCAATATCATTAAAATGGCTATGCTGTCCAAAGCAGTTTACAGATTCAATGCTATTCCTATCAAACTACCAATGACATTCTTCACAAAACTAGAAAAAAAAATTCAAAATTTATATGGAACCAAAAAGCCCAAATAGCCAAGGCAATCCTAAGCAAAAAGAAAAAGCTGGAGGCATCACATTACCTGACTTCAAACTACACTACAAGGCTGTAGTGACCAAAATAGCATGGTACTGATACAAAAACAAGCACATAGACCAGTGAAACAGAATAGAGAACCCAGAGATAAGGCCGCATATCTACAACTATCTGATCTTTGACAAAGCTGACAAAAACAAGCACTGAGGAAAAGATGCCCTGTCTAATAAATGGTGCTGGGATAACTGGCTAGCCACATGCAGAAGTTTGAAGCTGGACCACTTCCTTACACCATATACAAAAAATCAACACAAGATGGATTAAAGACAAATATAAAACCCAAAACTATAAAAACCTGGAAGACAACCAAGGCAATACCATCCTGCACATAGGAATGGGCAAAGATTTAATGACAAAGACACCAAAAGCGATTGCAACAAAAGCAAAAATTGACAAATGAGATCTAAATAAGAGCGCCTGAAACTATCAACAGAATAAATAGCCTACAGAATGGGAGGAAGTATTTACAAACTATGCATGTGATAAAGGTCTAATATCCAGCATCTATGAGGAACTTAAATTTAGAAGAAAAAAACAACCCCATTAAAAAGTGGACAAAGGATATGACCAGACACTTCTCAAAAGGAAGACATACATACAACCAACAAGCATATGAAAAACTCAGTATCACTGATTGTTAGAGAAATGCAAATCAAAACCACAATGAGATAACATCTCACACCAGTCAGAATGGCTATTACTAAAAATAAATAAAAATAGGGCAGGGCACAGTGGCAGAGACCTGTAATCCCAGCACTTTGGGAGGCTGAGGTGGGTGGATCATGAGGTCAGGAGTTCAAGACCAGCCTGGCCAACATGGTGAAATTCCATCTCTACTAAAAATAAAAATAAATTAGCCACATGTAATCCCAGCTACTCAGGAGGCTGAGGCAGGAGAATTGCTCAAACCCCGGAGGTGGAGGTTGCAGTGAGCTGAGATCACACCACTGCACTCCAGCCTCGGTGACCAAGTGAGACTCTGTCTCAAAAAATAAAATAAAAATACATGCTGGTGAGGTTGTAGAGAAAAGGGAACCCTTATACACAGTCGGTAGGAGTATAAATTACTTCAGCCATTGTGGAAAGCAGTAAAGAGCTAAAAGCAAAACTACCATTCAACCCAACAATCCCATTACTGGGTATAGACCCAGAGGAATATAAAGCATTCTACCATAAAGATACATGTAAACAAATGTTCATTGCAGCACTGTTCACAATAACAAAGACATGGATTCAATTAAATGCCCATCCATCAATGACAGACTGGATAAGGAAAATGTGGTACATATACACCATGGAATATTATGCAACCGTAAAAAATAACAAGATTGTATCTTTTGCAGGAACATGAATGGAGTTGCAGGCTGTTAGCAAGCTAACACAGGAACAGGAAACAAAATACCACATGTTCTCACTTAGAAGGGGTAGCTAAATGATAATTTATGAACGCAAGGAAACAACAGACATAGGTCTACTTGATGGAGGAGAGGGGAAGGAAAGAGAGGAGCAGAAAAGAAAACCATTGGGTACTGAGCTTAATACCTGATGATATGATAATATGTATGACAAACCCCCGTGACATGTGTTTATGTAACATTCACATGTCCGTCAAACCTAAAATAAAAATTTTTTTAAAAACAATAGTAACATGAAAGATTACTGGTTACAGTGCACTATAACAGATACAATAATAACAATGAAAAGTTTGAAATATTGAGAGAATTACCAAAATGTGACACAGACATTGAATGCATGTAGTTGGAAAAAAAGGCGCCTGTAGGCTTGCTTGATGCAAGGTTGTCACAAACCTTCAATTTGTAAAAATAAATGCAGTTATCTGTGAAGCAAAGTACAGCAAAATGCAATAAAACGTGCCTGTATATCATATTTTTTAATAGACATAGTTAAGTACAGTTCCTAAAAATCTAGTTTCTTCTCTCCTTTTGCAATGTTTTCATGGAAATTTTGTGTTATGGGAAAAAGTGAAGAAATTTATGAAATAAAGTTGTTTTGGTCTAATGCCATGTGTTATCGGGAAACAGCAGCTATGTGCAGACAGGGCAGCATGGCATGCCTCAGACAGGAACTCGGGGACTGGCAGGATGCGAGTCTGAAATAGAGAAGTGCATTAGGTAGGGGTTGGCTAGACTACTTGAACAAAGATTCAGCAGTAATGCATTGTTTTATGTCTCTGTAAATTAACCCAAGGTAAGCATTCTGGTTAGACAAATGATCTGGTGCCCACTTGGTCCCTTCCATTGTGTTGCTCTGCCACCCCCAGGGCATTTATCAGCTGAGTGGCTGAGGGAAAAACAGAAAGTCCAGCAGCCGGGAAAGGGAGAGAGCCAAAGGCCACAGCAAAGGGTCTCCCTTTAACCAAGGGATGCCAAAGTGTTCACGTCCCTTATGGGAACATTCTGTGATGAATAGTCACTTAGCCATATGCAGCATGTGAGGTGACAAATGTGATTTTAACTGAACAGCCTGGTGCTCTGAGAAGGAAACAGTTTAAAGGGGACAGCCAGCAGTTTCCACCTAATGTGGCTATGTTGGAATCTGTGTGAATCGCACGTAGACCATGCTTCTGTTAAACCCATGCCCAGCAACCATTTTCATTGGTTGTGCCAGTGAACAGGGGTAAATTTAGTAAGAGTGCACATGCTGTTATGCTGTTGTAGAGTCAGGGCAGCTCTTAAGTAGTCACGTTACATCTTGTGGCGTGAAAATATTAAGCACTTCATAACTGTCTAGTTTTCACATGTGGCTAATTGTAATTGGTAAATAGTTGAAATACTGTTCTTTAAGTCTCACTACCAGTAACTTTTTTTCTGAATTCATTAGGTAACTGTATATGCTAATTTAGGTGATTATTTTTTGCTTGGCCTCACTTCTGATGGTGGTGCTAGTGAGCTGTGAATCTGTCATCAGGCAGCCTGCCGGAAAAGGATGCCAAACATGAAGCAAGAGGCCTATCAAAGACACTGAAATCTGCAGAATGAACCATATTCTTTACTAAGAGTTAGCAATGTCTGTAAAGAAATGTAAGATATCCTAGATACATATTGCTTTAGTTTAGGGCAATGTTTAAGAAATGCAGAGTTGCTTGAATATTCATATATTTCATCTTCTTTTGAAAGAATACTACATTGATTATATAATTTTCTAGTGGTATGCTAAAAAGTGTTCTTTATGTCTTCCTAATGTTCTGAAAGTATTTTTCTCCCTTGAGGATTTCCTTACTGAAAACGTGGCTAGAAGCTGAGAGCACTGGTTTTGATTTTATCTCCACTAGCCAGGTCATGAACTAGTTATATACTTGCTATATCTTTTTCATACTTCTTGTAAAATGGGAAATTTAAGAAGGGTTACTTCTTAACAAGACGGAGAAAAGAATTTCAGGCTCTAAAATGGTCATTAGACGGTTTTGGGTCCTTAGATCCCTTCGACCTCATGTAAGATCATAATTTTTTTTTTCAAGGAATCGGGGTCTCATTCTATTGCCCAGGCTGGAGTGCAGTGGCACAGTCTTGGCTCACTAAAGCCTTGACCTCCTGGATTCAAGTGATCCACCAGCCTCAGCCTCACAAGTAGCTGAGACTACAGGCACACATCACCATGCCTGGCTAATTTTTAAATTTTTTTTGTAGAGACAGGGTCATGCTATGTTGCTCAGGCAGGTCTCAAACTCCTGACCTCAAGCGGTCCTCCTGCCACACCTTTCCAATTTGCTGGGACTACAGTTGTGAGCCACTGCACCCAGCACAAGATCATTCTTAATTGCAGAGTAATAACCTCTAAAGGAAAGAAGTGGAGGAAAAACCGGAAGGGATAAGCACTGCTGTGACAATAAGTCTGAGCTGCTCCCCTTTGTTTGCTAGGTGGAGGAGGAGCTGCAGGAGCAAGACTTCTTGGACCGCTGCTTCCAAGAGATGCTGGATGAAGAAGACCAAGACTGGTTTATTCCATCACGAGACCTGCCTCAGGCCATGGGACAGTTGCAGCAGCAGTTAAATGGACTGTCGGTCAGTGATGGTCATGATTCTGAAGACATTTTGGTAAGAGCCATATGTAGTTTCCCATGTTATGTAGTGAAAAGGATATAGGATTTGGAATGACAGACTTACTTCCTGGCCCTGCAACCCTCAACAAGTCTCTGGAGCCCTGTGAGCTGCTGTTCCTTTGCTCGCAATATGGGCATTATTAATAAGGGGTGCATTGAAGGTACATTGCTCCTCATAAAGCACTGTAAAACATTACTGTTGCTAGCATCACCACCTTTTTTTTTCCTTGCCAGGATTGGATGGCACCAACTTTTATTTTCTAATGGGCTCTTCAAAGTAGAATTGGGATTAAGAATAACAATTGAATACTGAAGAAGTTTCTTCTCAAATTATCATTTGCTGCTATTCTCTTTTACTCTCCCCCAAATCTGTATTTAATATACTTTTAAATGATTCTGTTATAAAAAATAGCTGTTCATTTTAGAAGAAATGTAGTCCTGAGAGGTCATTTTCTTCACGTAGAAAACCAGATAAATGAATTTCCTGCCTTTCCTATTTATGTAACATCAGAAGTCTGTGAGCAGGCTGGGCATGGTCACTCACGCCTATAATCCCAACACTTTGGGAGGCCAAAGAGGGTGGATCACCTGAAGTCTGGAGTTCGAGACCAGCCTGGCCAACATGGCGAAACCCCACCTCTGCTAAAAAAAACACAGAAATTAACCAGGCATGGTGGTACATGCCTGTAGTCCCAGCTTGGGAGGCTGAGGCCGGAGATTTCTTGAACCTGGGAGGCAGAGGTTGCAGTGAGCTGAGATTGCACCACTGCACTTCATCCTGGGTGACAGAGCAAGACTCTGTCTCAAAAAAAAGTCTATGAGCAATATAGTTTTCACACAACTCGTATTCTGAACCATCTCTCCCTGTGGTTTGCTAAGGTTTGGGATATTCACAAGAGAGTAGAGAACCAAAGAGAGTAAAGAAAGATGAAGAAAAATAGAGATTGTAGTATCCAGACTGGTCTGATGGAGTACCCTGGTTTTCAACAAGTTAAGGTACTCAATGAATTGAAAAATTCTTCTTGGAGTTGAAATTACAGGCCTCTGATGACATTTTGGAAAGCATCAGGAAGGAAACAAGAGTCTAAAGAAGGAAGAAGATAAGTTTGCTCAGGGCTATGTCAGGAGCAGTTGAGAACAACCTAGCAATAACAGACTGAGTTACAAGGAGTTTTCTTTCTTTCTCTCCCTAAAGCCTAAAGGGAAGGTACTGATAATGATGGACTGGGGAAGTTTTAAAATGCAGCTTGCCTTGGGATTTATTATCTCTTGGTTCTTATTTCAGAGCAAAAGTAACCTGAACCCAGATGCCAAGGAGTTTATTCCAGGAGTGAAGTACTGAGCCAACAAAGCTTTGAGGAGGACTTGTCTGTCCCCACATCTGGGGATAGTAATGCACAAAATGGAGGAGCTGAAGAGGGGGGTGGGGCGGGCAAGGGGTGCACAGCGGGAAGGGGAGTGGTGGTCTCTGGATACTGTGACTCTGAGTAACTAATGTGCTCAGTCTTATTCTACAAGCGTCTGAGTATTTCTATTTTCTTCTGCTGACTTTTGTTTGGAGCAGTTTCCTGTTTTTTTAAATAGCTCTTTCGAGTTAACGAAATTGCATTTCCCCCCCTGCATCAGGAGTTTTCTGCAGTGTGTGTTTAAACAAAATAAGCTGACCAAGAAAAACTGAGTATTTAGGAAATGCCCCTCTCACCCTGCTGTATGCTTACCAGAGACAGTGAGCCCCTGGAGAGCTTCTTGTGGAATCTGTTGAGCTAGATGGGAAAAGGGACAAGCAGAAAGAACAGGTAGTGCAAACCGGAATTTGAGGCTCAGCTCCCCCCACCCCTGGGGTCTCCTGCAATTAACTGGAATAACCAATGGCCTGCCGAGCCCTTGCTTCTTTGTCCTGAACCCCATTCAAGAAAACACAGACTTAAAGTACTTAATTTACGGTAACTTTTGATGATTGTTGAAAGTTGTAAATCAGAAGGTGGGGCTGTGATGGTGGTTGTCACTTGAGTCATTTAGTTACTGTTGTCCTGTTCATAAGCCTCTGTTCACCACCACCTCAGACTTACCATTTATAAGTAAAAGAGCACTAGAGTTGATCTGTCACCTCATCTTTCATAGAGTCTATTCCCCAGCCGCCTTTCCACTCTATCCTACTCTTGTTTTTAAGAAAAGATATTGCTACCAAAGGCATAGAAGAGGCCTGCTATGTGGCCATTAGCATGAGCCTGCAGAAGTCATTCTTGAATCTGTTGTGTCTTAATTTTATTTGGACAGTTTTTTTCCAGCCTTATCAACACTTGGTCTTCCTGGTGTCTTAATTCCCTCAGACAAGTTTATGCACTTTTTTAAGGAAATATTTTTCAGGACACTAGTAAGAAGCTCAATTCATAGTTTGGATATTTCTCCCCACCTTACAGAATTATGGAAAGGAACTCAAAACCAGCCTAGGAGAGTGAGTCCTGCTTGACCCATGTGACTGTAAACCTGATCCTCTGGGATCTTTTCAGCTATTAAAACATTTTACTATTCCCACATACCCAGTTTTGCAGGTTTCCTAGATTGACCTCTTAGGGTATGTTTCTTTGTCTTTCCTGCCTTTAACTTGCTGGGGTCTTTTATTGCAACCCTTAAGAAACTATAAACTGGGTGCTAGGAGCTGCCTTTGTGTATAGAGATGTAGATGACAGTGTGGTGTTTAAGAGAACCTAGCAGTCCATTCTCCCAGGGATGAGGATTTGCAGAGCCCTGAAGATAATAGAAGCTTTTCTCTGATTGCTGCTGTGCTGATAGACCTACAGGGAAAAAGATATGTAACTTGAGATAAAGTTGGTGTAAATTCAGTATGTGGATGTGGGACAGAGGTTGGAAGGAAAGGACCAGGGTATGGAAAGCTGAAGACATTCTCCTTATGAGCTCTTATTGACTTTTTGAACAGTGACAAGCTAACGCCAGATTTAAAATACAAACTCACATTTTTTTTTTGAGTCTGCAGGATTATATCATTTGAAAAAATTGCCTTCCTTGTTACGTCACATGTCATAGAAGAGTAGCTTAGAGAACTTGTATTACCAGACATACACATTAATTCCCAAAGCATCTGTGTTGAGAGAATGAAACTATTAACTCTTTTTCACAGAGGACTATGAATAAAGAAGCTTCAGCTTTCAGCTGGGTTGTTCCCTCTAAAAAGGAAAGGGCATTGCAAGTGCATATAGGAAATCTCTCTCTTCTGGGACTGCTTTTCCTCCTTCATCCTCCATGAGCCTGTCCAAGCTCAGAATTCTGAAGGCTGTTAGAAATGTGTTGGGATTGCAGAGAGAAAGGGGCTTGATGTTTCTTCTGCTGTGTTGGTCTGTTTTGGATGTCAGTCTTCAGCGTGGTTTTAACAAGGCATATTTGATCGGGACTATGAAAACTTCCTGCCAGTTTAACATGGAAAGTGAGGGCTCTGGCACTTGTTGTCCTCTTCAGACACGCATGTGCTGACTCCAGGTACGGGAGGCAACTAGCAAAATGATTCTTTTTTAAATGTGTAGGACTCTGCTTCCAGCAGTTCCTCTTGTAGTCCAACTCTTTTTGCCATCTACTTTATGTTGGGAGGTGGGGGCACAATTGTCACTCATGACACAGGCTCCGCAAGTTAGAATTTGCTACCTTCTTAGCAGAAAATCCATGTGTGTCTTGTTGGACCTTCACTGGGGAAAGGCTGGGAGCCTCTGGTTGTCTCAGACTTCTCTCACAGGAGAAGAACCAACAAGCCAGCCTGGACACCTTTACTTTTTAATGGTGAGACTTGTATTTCTAAAGGATAATTTTGATGTTGGATTTAAGCCACTACTCTGTTTAAACTTTTTTTTTAATTGGCAACTAGAGGTTTGATAATTTGCATAGAAATAGAACATGTATTTTTAACAGTTGCCAATCTGGCTGATCCCAGTGTTAGTTTATTACTGATACGTGTGATTATTGGGATTATTTATTTGACTCTAAAATTCCAAGATGAAAATAATTTATCTCTTTCTTTTCAAGGGAAAAATAACCAAATGAATGCCTTTTCAATTTCTCTAGGCTTTTGAACTGCAGCAGAAAATTCAAGGATACAGCCGAGGCCTGGGTGAATGCAGCCCTGGGTCTTTGGGCCAGTTTCTCACTATAATAGTCGACTTTTGGGAATCACATAAGAGTGAAACCAGAAGGATCCTAAGGCACCTTTATCCAAAACCAGAACGATCCTGTAGCACCTTTATCCAAAGTCATAGAAGCTGGGGGGTCTCTCTTTTTTTTTATTTTATTTTTATTGTTGATGTTGTTTGTTTTTTTGAGACATAGTCTTAATCCGTCACCCAGGCTGGAGTGCAGTGGTATGACCATAGCTCACTGCAGCCTCAAACTCCTGGGCTCAAGAAATCCTCCCATCTCAGCCTCCAGAATAGCTGGGACAACAGGTATTCACCACTACGGCTGGCTAATTATTTTTATTATTTGTATTTTTTGTAGAGACTGGATCTCGCTCGTTTCCCAAGCTGTTCTTGAATTCCTGAATTCAGCCTCCCAAAGTGCTGGGATAATAGTCATGAGCTACCACACCCAGCCTAGGGTCTGTTTAATTAAGGTTATAATGCTTACTATGGCTTAAAATACCAAGCAGCATTTTCCAAATTGTTTATTGCTATTGCCTTGATTTTGGAGAAGGTGGGAAGTAAGGAGGTGAGATGAATGCTCTAGCAATGAACACGTGTTAGAGAGGAAAATTGTGTGAAGAGGTTGCCAAAGTAAACAGCATGAATCTTCCTGCATTAGGGCTGCTGCAAACCCCAAGTAGACAAATGGCAGCCCAGGCTCCTGAGCCATCAAGAACCCAGGAGTCTACTGTACTGTGAGGAGGGGGCAGGCCTTCTTCAATAAGGGTCCCACCATTTCAGGCGAATAATCTTTCTCCATTTAGGTGATACTGCGGTATTGGAACTGGTAGAAACCGGACAGATTTGATCAAGATTTGGAGATGTCCGCGTATTGGGAAGGACTGGTGTCCCTAGCCACTCTTCTCTGGGATAACGCAGACGTCATTAGTTTGGGAAGCAGGTGGGGAGAACAGGAGGATTGATTCTGATTTGGTGTGTAATCGGGGCCTTGATCTCCTTCTGCCTCTGTCCACATTTCCCCACATCACTCACTGCACTCTGCATTGCTCACAGGGATTATTACTTCTGCCGGAAGGCAGAGCACCTTCTGCAACCTCTGCGCTGCTGCCTTATGAATTTCCTCCACAGACTTGGTTAGTTATAATTTGGAAACCGGGTTTTTGTCTTTTTTCCTTTGTTTTAATCTTCTCCCATAATGAAGCTGCTATTGGTGACAGGGACAGGGGAACAGGTAGTCAACCCAGGGAAACACGTGAGTTTCCTGAACACCACTTGGCCACCTGCCCTCACGGGCCAAACCCCTCCTGCTGCTCCCAGTCAGTCTGGTTTTTAGAGGCATCATGGAAATAGAACAGCTGGATACACTAATCTCTACAGGGAGTCAGGGAAGAGATTCACCTTCCCCAGTCCCAGGGGACAGGAGAGAAACCTGTAAAGGGACAGACGCACCATCTTTATTTTAAAAGAAAAAGCTCCCTCAGATTTTGTTACTAAGAGTCTCATTTGTGACATTTGCTGAGCTTTCTCCCA